>JAODAL010003554.1:0-171466 GCA_025379985.1 Phyllomedusa bahiana
TATTTGACATAAAATTTTCTCAACACAATGGATTGAATTTTGTATTATATTTATCAAGAAAAATTTTTCAAATGTGAATTTTGCACACATACCCATTTGTGTGGGGGGGGGGAAATAAAAATTTAAAAGGGAAATTTAAAATTCCCCAGACAGTTTCCTTTTTTAAAAAAAAAAAAAAAAAAAAAAAAAAAACCTTTTTCACTTTCTTTTTGGGCATCTGGGCCCAGGGCCCTTAAGTTTCTAGGGCCCTTGTGTTGCGGGGGAGAAAAGAATAGCTTGCCAGATGTATTTATTTTGCTTATATTTCCATATTATTTTCTTATAATTTGACACGGTTCCTCAGGAATTGCACATAGGCAAATATCTTTTTTTTTTGTGGGAAATTTGCTTTTAACCCGGGGGTTTTAAAGGGCCCTTTAAACATTTAGTCAATATTCAGAATAGGCCATCAGTATTTCGAATTTTAAATTGGGTTGAAGTCAATGTCAGGCCTTGTGAAAATAAGAAAAAGGGAAAAGAAGCATGTACATTTCCCCCCGGACAAGCATGGCATTGTTTTGGGGGGGAAAAAAAAGGGCCTTTTCTTCCCAAAATTTTGTAAAAGCAAATTAAAAAAACTTAAAGGGGCTTTTGGGCTCCCTGGCCCTGAAAAAAAAAATTTTACCCCGTAAAAACCCTGAATTAAAAAAATTTTTTCACAAAAAGGGAAAAGTTTTACACAGGGTAAAATTTTGGCGGGACATTTCCCCCACGTATTTTGGCGCCTTAAAAACAAGCCTAAAAAACGGGTTTAAACCATAGTTTTCATAAAAATGGGAAAAAACCCTCTCCCTGCTCGTGGAATACGATCATTTTTGTACGCGTGGGGGGGGGTAAATGACAGGGCAATTAAAATTTTCGGCGAATTAAAGCGCCGTGGGAGTAATGCATGTCCCAAAGGGGGCCGGGGGCCCTCTGCAAAAATGCTTTAAAAATTTTTTAAAAAAAAATGTGCATTTTCTTTCCTACAGTTGGGTGAGCCCGTTTTTGATGCCCCCTCCAAAGTCCCGACCCTGCCCCGTACCACCTCCTACCCTTTCCCGCTGCTATTGCATACACCAGGGAGGGAAAGGGGGAAAAGGAAATAAAAATTGTTAAAAGCGGCAGGAAGACCTGCTATTTTGTCTTCTCTTGTTTTTATTTCATGGAGCGGTTTTTTTTTGGGAAAGTTATTTTTAATTTTTTATTAAATTTTTTATTTATTTTTTTTAGCGCCCTTGGTTTTAAAAGCCGCGTACATTCAGGTTTCAAAAACATAGGTCCCAAAAAAAATACAAGGGACAAGTTTCTAACTAAAAAACTGTTACAGAAGGAAAGGGGGTCCCTTGCCCGTTAGGGCTTACACTCTAAAAGAGGGGTTTCTAAGTGTTTTTCTTTACCCTTTCTAGAAACTTAAAACGTTTGGGGGGGAGTGGGGTTGGGTTTTCTAGCCTCTCTATAAAAATTTTCCGGTTTTTTGGGAGAGAAAACCCTTAAAAAAACCCAAAACAGTTTCTTTTAAAAATTTTTTTTTGAGATTCCGCAGGGGCAGTTAAAAAAGGTGAAGGACTTTCCCTAAGGGCAATAAAAAATTCCCCGCTGGGTAAAAAGGGGCCCACACATAGAAAATAAAAAAAGTTTTGATAGGCCCCAAACCTTTTAAAAAAAAAAAGAAAACATAAAAAAAATTAATTTCCCCGGTTTTAAAACGCAGCCATTCCAAATATGAAAAAAATTTATTTTTCCCCTTTTTTTTTTTGCGGGGATCAGCATTAGCCCTTTTCCCCAAAAAAAAAAATGTGGTGGTTTGTTTTTTTTCCTTTTTTAATTTTTTGTTTTACTTTTTGTGTGATATTTTATATGGGGTTTTTAAAATATTAAAAATTTATATGTAAGTTGTATATATTAAAAAAAAAATATATAAATATTAAAAAATTTTTTAAAAAAATATTTTATATATATATAATTCAAATTTTTTTTTCCTTTTTTTTATTTTTTAACCTTGTTTTCCCGTATGGGAAATTTAATGAGTGATTAAATTTTTAAATAAAAAACGGGAAAGTTTTTGGCCCCAAACCTTCAGTCCGCCTACCAAATTGGTAAGCCAATTAAGACATAACGGAAGGGGTGGATAGGCCCCCCACTGCCATGGGCCCCCAATTTGCATTAAATTTCGATCCCCAGAGCGTGGTGCCGAAAGAAGGCAGTAAAGGGGCACTTTCATGGGCCCCAAAACCCCCCTTTCCTGCAAAAATATAAGGATTAAAAAGGCTGGGGTCAGAGTAAAATCCCCGGTCATTAAAAGCGAAACTTGGAATCCCCAAAGGGAAAACTTGGGGTTCCGTTTCCCCCCCGGTCCCCCAAATACACAAATGTCCCGGGCCCCAAAAAATTTTAGGAAAATTTTTGAAAAAATTTTGGGGGGGGTTTTTGTATTTAGGGAAAACAAATTAAAAAATAAAAAAAAGGATTCAGGGGGCAAAGGTTTTCTCTGTTCTGTAAAGGGCCCCGTTTTGCTAAAGCCTTACAACTCTGGGTTAAAATTTAAAAAGGGGGGTTTTTCCCCCTACAAAGATTAGCTTCCAATGAAGGGGCAAATTTAATTAAAAATTTTTCAAAAAAACATTGGGGCAAAAGATTTTTTTTTTAAACATAAAAAGGAAAATTTGGGCGACAAGTTTTAAATTTGGGGGGGTGCCAGGAAAATTTTGGTCTCAAAAAAATTTTTGTAGACCCCTTTTTTACAGAAATTTTTTGAACATGGCGGGACCTCCCAAAACTTTGGGAGCGATAAGTGCCCCACGGTTTCCCCACGCCCCAAAAAAATTTTTTTTAAACGGCGGCAAAATTTTTTTGGGCGTTTAGGGGGGGCGGGGTTCCCCCACCACTTAGTAAAAAGTAGACAAAATTTAAAGATTCTTTTTTATGCTAAAAAATTTGGGGGAAAACCCGAATGTTTGAAAGCCCGACCCGGGTTTAAAAGGGGGTTTTTCCTTTTAGCCTTTAGTTGTCGTTAAAGGGGAAAGACCCATACCCATATTTTAAAAAAACCCGCAGAAGAAAAAGGGCTAACAAAAAGGGGTGCCCCTACTTTCTTAAAGCGAATTTTTAATTTGGGCCAAACAGCACAAGAAATTTATACATGTACTCTTTTTTTGTGCACTGAGTGCACTCAGGTTTTTTAAGGGTTTTTCCCGGTTCCCTGACCTTTTAACCCCCCTTAAAGAGGGGAAGCAGAGAACTTTGAGCCGGGAGTGATTCACTCCCCATGGACAGAAAAGGGCTTGAAGTTAAAAAAAAATTAATCTTAAAAAAATTTTCGTTTTTGCCCTTGTTTTTTCCCCCTCCCCACAGAAAATTTAAAAATTTTTGTTTTCGAAGAACCCAAAATTTTCCTGCACTTAAACCCGTTGGGAAAAAGCCTAGGAGGGAAAACCCCCTTTTTTAAAATTCCCCCCACTCTTTCCCCTTTTCCAAACCAAAAAAAAAAACCCAAAGGGTTTTTCCCCAGGGTTTCCAACATACGGAGAGTTGTTTTAGTGAGTCCCTGTTTAGGGTCAAACGGAAAGCGCTGATTTTTTTTTCCACTCTTAAACCAAAAAGCGTAAAATTTTGCAAAAATTTTTCCCAAAAATGGATCCCTTTAAAATCTGCCCAAGGGGCCCAATTGTATTTTTGTAGATACACAAATGATATTTAGAGGACATTTAAGCTTTCCTAACATGTTTTTCTTATTAAATACTATGGAGTGTGTCCCTACATAGTCTGACTCTTAGTCAATGCTGACATTGACAAAGGGGTATTTACTAAAACAGATCTAACAGGAGAGCTGAGAGTTTGTCTTTATGGGCATACACAGCCAATATTTGCTTTGATGCACCTTAACAGCGGTGTCCACATTGTCACGGGCGGCGGCATATGTTGGCGCTATGTAAATAAAGATTATTAGTATTATTATTATCTGTACTTGCCAGGCTACCTGTCCCTCTCTAGACCTTCATCTCATTGTGTTTTACAACCCTGGGTCACCTAAGTACACTGTAGCTCAAAAGGGGAAACTATTGCTGCCACTCAACTCCTGTTACAAAGGTGAACACTGCCTGGTTATGTAAATCTTACTATTTAATAAAAAATTTACTACAAGCTGCATATAATTTGATATTTCCGTGAAGCAGGTACCTTATGGCTTTATCACAGTGGAGCAGATACTCTCTTTTAGTAAATCATATGGTGTTCATAGTGGTCATTTTAGTGGCATTTTCAAATAAAAGGGGCTGTCCAGTTTATTTAAAAATTAAATAATAAGGTATTGCTGCCCAATCATGGTAAAAAACCAACAAAAAAACCATAAGTCTCCATCTAATCTGGGTCTGCAGCGCCTCTCCCTGGTCTTCTGTTCCCTTCCTGGTTCTGACTGAGCAGGTTGTCACTGCTCTAGCCACTGATTGGCTGCAGCAGACATGTGCTGTTCCCTTACATCTTCATTAAGTGTATGTTCAATATGTTTTTAGACGCGTGTTTGCATCTGTGTTTCGGACCCTAAACATCTAACAATGTGCAGTGTGATTTACATTGCTTTCAGTGTAAAATACGTATCAGCGTTCAGACAAGTGATTGCCGATGTGTGTTTTACATGCATCTTTCTAATGCGTCTTTTGGATCCGTTCAAAGAATTGTCATATCAATTCTTGATACGTTTGATGCAGCAAACATCCTATTTAAAACTGTATGGTGCATTTGTGCTGCAGCAAAAATGCATCCAAACACACACCTGCATGTTGGATGCATTTTACGCAGCGCTTTTGGTTGCTTTTTTTCAGCTCAAATACGTATCCAAGAACCTATTGAACACACCCTTAGGGCATGTCCCCATTCTAGAGGACAAATGCCACGGGGGGGAGAGAGGGGGGCTTTTCTCCGCGATCCTCTCCCTTCACACTGACATGTTCATATTCCGTCTGAAAACCAGACGGAAGAATGTGCATGCTCAATGTTTTTGGGGCGGCCACCCGTGCAATGGGGACTGCTGCACAGCTTTCCATAGAGTCCCGTTGTGCTCGTTTGTGGCCGGTTTTTCAGATGATCTGCAAAACCGCAAACCGTCTGGAAAACCGTCCGCAAACCCGTGCCGTGGGGACATGCCCTTAGACTGCTTGACTTTCCAGAAAACCCCCCTGCTATCTGTACACTCATTTCCTGCCACTTCAGGGTTGCCACCTGCCATTACAGTTATGTAACGTTCAGCGCTACCTAGCCTCAGTGGTCACAGGCCATAATAATACTCTTTATATAGCGCCAACATATTCTGCAGCACTTTACAATTTAGGAGGTATTAATACAGACAAAAAACAGACATTACACAATGAAAAACTACTAACACATCAGACACAAGGTGTGAGGACCCTGTTCGCAAGAGCTTACTATCTATGAGGGTGTCATCACATACATCAAATGTTTTGCCACTGCTAGGGAACATCGGAGCAAGGTAGAGCTGGGGCAGCAGAGGCGCGGGTTAGTAGAAGTTACTATCCCAAGCAGTAGGAGGTTTATTGAAAAACTCCAGAAAAACTACATTCTCTCCACAGGATTTTAAAACGTATCTATAAAAATATTTTAGTAATGTGATTAATAGGTTTTTTTGGAGGTGGATGTTTGTACAGCCCCATGTGTAAGGGATTTTATTGATAAATTGTTCAGTTGTGCCAAGTCTCCTCAGCCTGAGTATGGTACGGAGGCTGCACATTTCGATATTTTGTTAATATTTCTTAAAGCCTAAAGATAACATTGTTAAAAGTTTTATTTAAAATGTTCTCATCAACTGTTCATAAGAAACATTATGTGACCTCCTGACTCTTCCTGAGAAGGAAGCAGTGCTTTCCAGCCCGTGCCATTTCAGTAGCCTGTTATTTAAACTGTATGGGCCGCTGCTTGGTAACCTAGATGCCAATAGGGCAGTACGGTCAGTACTCCTGTGTGGGGCCCTAACCAAAAAGGGGCACATGGATATGTTAAAAATAGGAACTAGTAATGGGTGAGGGCCCCATTTGATTCGGCTGTATGGGGCCCTGAAACAGTTAATAGATGACTGATGGCAGCCCTGCTAGGTGCAGTCAAAAATCCACATTTAGTTGCCTTTTTAGGGCTACATGTATGAAAACTGTTTAGGTCTAAAACTCACTTTTTTGCCTATAGTAACCTAAACAGTTTTCATACATGTGGCCCTAATGGCTGTTGCTGTTTTAGAGGGTATTGGTGAGTGATTATAGTGTTTCCTGTCTGAAGAATTTTATCTTAAAGTGGTGTCTAGGAAATGATCGGCTCAGAATGGAGAACTTGTCGTGCTTGTGGCTGTCCATTCTGAGACAACTCTTTAGGGGGGCCTTTTCCAGACATAGGTGTAGGTCCTAGAGGTCAGACTTTGATGGCATGTCCTATTGTGTGGAATACCCCTCTAAGTTTCATAGAGTCCTCTTATTTGACTACAATGTAAATGCTAACCCCTGACTGGCTGCCATGGTCATGTGCCTCTGTAACCATTCAGGGGCAGAAGACCAAGAAGATCAGCAGTGAAAAAAAAATAAAAAAATAAAAAAATTATATATATATATATATATATATATAATATATATATATATATATATATATTAATTTTTTTCTATTTAATTTTACTTTGTTTGACACGGGCAGAATTCTATAATTTTTATTCGAACCAGTCAACCCCTTTTAATTTAAGTTCTTCAGCTAATGTATATGTCGCTGTGTATTTAGTGTTTTGGGCTCGGTTCACATGTGTATTGTCATTTCTTTTATTTATTTATTTTTTTGCTCTGTTAAAGGAACAGCAAAACCAAAATAACATGCAGAAACTGTCATACGCCAACAGCACCCAGTGGACCCCATTGACATATAACAGGTTCTGTTATGCGGTCAGTCGTTTTATTGGAAAGAATAGCACTTTGCAGAACTTTGCAGCAGTTCCTTCAGCACAGACGTGATCAGAGCCCTAAGAAGGTTCTGTAAGTCTAAAGGGATTGTCTGGGTCACCATCTTTTCTATTTACTCCCAACTTTAACCCAAGGAGCGTCACCGCCGCAGCCACTGATCAGATTTTTTCACCAATGGAAACAACATATTCTTTCTCCAATCCTAATCCAAATCACATACGCCCATGTATCACAGAAAGGACAGTACAAACCACCTGACGGGATTATTTTAAGGGTATGTTTACAAGGCTTATTTTGGAGCGCATTTTGCCGTGTATTTCGTGGTGTACTGCGCTTAATACGTGGGGAAATGCGCCCCATAATTACGGTAATCCATAGCTCTCATAGAGAACTATAGATTACGCCTCCTCTCCCCGTTCGTACAATACGGTGAGCGGGGAGATAAGTGACATGTCAATTACTAGGCCATTACGCGCCGCGAGTAATGCATGTCTATGGGGCCAGTGGGCTGCTGCCCCTCCTTGCCCCCCCTCCCCCCCCGCCTCGGGAGTATGAGTCGATCAGCGCGACTCCCAAATCACCCAGCGTATTGTGGCGCCTACTGTGTGCACTGCAAGTACGCCGTGTGAATATACCCTAACTAGTTTTCAAACACCAACAGAACCTTCAATGATATGGAGAATCCAGTGTTGTAAAGAAGATGCTATACAGATTAAATTAAGAGGGTGTCTATATTCATTGAAGTCCATGGTAATTATATAAAGACCTAAGTTCAATGGGGAAAATAGTTTCTATAAATCATATTGAATCATAGGAACAAAGAATCGTGAAGATGGGGAAAACCCTTTGGTGTAAAATTTAATTTTTTAAAACTACCTAGGTACCTTTTGGTTCCTAAAGTAAAAAACAAATAGAAACCTAGTACAATTATTAGTTGCCAGGTTGAAATACATAAAAAAAATTAAAAAAAACCCTGAAAAAAATAAAAATAAAGGCGCTGTGCTTTCATGTCACTCCTCCATTTCTTGCTTCTTACAGTCACCTTTCACTCACAAAGAGGACCAATAAGCTCTTCCGTCTATATTAATTATACCAGCACTGGGTTGTGCCGCTCCTCTGTAATTCCTAATAGAAATGATTTACTAAACAGTTAGGAAAATGGAAAGATCCTTATTAAACTTGAAACCAATTTGAGATATTTGACTTGGCCCACACCTTCTATACAGCCTGGAGTCCATAGGTTTTGTAATCTGCCCTTTTAGATGTTGATTGTGCTCCATAGTCTGTGGAGATACTCGTGCAACAAAGACTCCCCTCTCTCTTAGGGGCTGTTTACACGCACAGACCAATTATCAGTCGGAAATGCCGACCGGTATTTTGTCTATTTTTGGCATTCAGGGGGGCGGCTTTTGTCCGCGGTTTGCAGATTCGCCCGTCCCCCTTCACACCCACATGTTCATGTTCCACCTGAAAACCGGGCGGAAGAATGAACATGTTCAATGTTTTTCGGACCGTCGGCGATGTAAAAAATCAACCAGCGGAAAATCTGTGCAGTGGGGACTACTGCACGGATTTTCCATTGAGGTCCAAGTAAAAGGTTACAGCTGATTTACATACGGCTTTCAAAACCTAAAACCGTTTTTAAATCCAGCTGACAACCTTTGCCGTGGGGACAAGTCCTTAGGAATCCATGGGCAATGATGGGGGGTTTTTTTCATTTTTTTTTTTTTTAAATCTTAGTTAGTGGCTTTCTTTTTCCGAGCAGTTGCACTGCCATTAACTATAATATGTTCCCCTCTCTACCCAGGATGTACCTCACAGTATTCCCCCACTGTCCAGCATGTACTTCACTGTATCCTCCTATTGCCCAGCATTATTATTATTATTATTATTATTATTTATTTTTAGAGCGCCATTAATTCCAGGGCGCTGTACATTCAAGAGGGTTACAAACATAACATAAGTCAAACAAGTTCAATGCTGACAGTATGTGACAATCAACTGGCACAGATGGAGAGAGAACCCTGCCCGCGAAGGCTTACAATCTACAAGGATGGGGGAAAGAGACAGAAGGTGGGGGCAGACATGTTTGTGGAGGGTGTGGTGACAGAAGGGGTACTATAGTTTATAGGCTATCCTGAAGAGATGGGTTTTCAGAGTGCTTTTGAAGCTGTAGCATGTACCTCAATGTATCCTCCCACTGCCCAACATGTACCTCACTGTACCCTCCCACTGCCCAGCATGTACCTCACTGTATCTTCCCACTGCCCAGCACGTACCTCACTGTATCCTTCTCCTGCCCAACATGTACCTCACTGTATCCTTTCACTGCTCAGCATGTACCTCACTGTATCCTTCCCCTGCCCAGCATGTACCGTACTGTATTCTCCCACTGCCCATGTACCTTACTGTATTCTCCCACTGCTCAGCATGTACCTCACTGTATCATTCCCCTGTCCAGCATGTACCTCACTTTATCCTCCCACTGCTCAGCATGTACCACACTGTATCCTTCTCCTGCCCAGCATGTACCTTACTGTATTCTCCCACTGTCCAGCATGTACCTCACTGTATTCTCCCACCGCCCAGCGTGTACCACACTGTATTCTCACACCGCACAGCGTGTACCGCAAGGTATTCTCCCACCGCCCAGCGTGTACCTCACTGTATTCTCTCACCGCCCAGCGTGTACCTCACTGTATTCTCTCGGCGTCCAGCGTGTACCTCACTGTATTCTCCCACCGCCCAGCATGTACCTCACATGTACCTCCCATCAGCATAGAGAAACCCATTTTGTAAAACTGTCCTATTTGTTTTTTTCCAAGCAGAAATGTGTTGTAATATCTTGACTATGATATATTGGCTGGTTGTTTGTCAGGGCGTCATGTGACCTGTGCTAGTTTTACGGGCTGTCAGTGCTGGGTACATGCTCTGTGTCATGTACACCTAGTAGAGCTTCTTTTCTTATCTGTTTTTGTAAGGATTTTGTTGGCTTTTGTTTGTTCTGTACAAAGGTTAAATGCTTGTCTTTTGTGAGAGCCATATTCTCTCTTATCGATCCAGTCCTCCACAAGATCTTATCAGAAGCTGAATGTCAGAAGCTTTAGATCGGCTTTTCCCTGTTCTGCCTTTTTCCTTGCCTGGTACAGTTATTGATTTTTACAGGTGAATAGTCCTGTAAATGAACTCCTGTGGGATCACGGTCTTGTTAGGGGGGTACATTATTTGTATCAGCTGATCACCAGTGTGTCCTATAACCCATCTGACATCGGTTTCATATTGGAGGCATTTTCTTTATACAGAATTACAGTAGCTTTTATAATAAGGGCTTATTTATGTACATGGATCAATTTTCTGATTGCAAAGAGGCTGATATGGGCACATACTGTACTTACCTCTGATTTCACCCAAAAACACTTTGGGACACATTTAATTCATTATGGGCCACATGTATGAAAATTGTCTAGGTCTGAGACTTTCTTTGTTGCCCATAGCAACAATCAGAGCTCCACTTTGATTTCAAATAGTGCTCTGAAAAAATTAAAGGGGCGCTCAGTTTTCATACATGTCCCCTATAGTGTTTTAGACTTTTTTTTTTGGTCATTTTTAGCAAAGTTAGTCTGGAGTCCGGAGTTTAATGGAAAACGGCCTTGGCTTAATGAGCAATATCGAGTGCTAAAAATGCACAATTAAATTATTTTTTGCACAATTATTAGCATAAAATAAGCCAACTAAAAAAGTTAGACAAAAATGTGTCACATTATACAGCAAAGCCACTGTGATAAATCTGGTGCAATTTTAGACTGTCTAAGTTTACACTGTGTAAGTATTAGACAGTATTAATAAGGGCATGTCCCCACGGCACGGGTTTTCGGACGGTTTTTCAGCCGGTTTGCGGTTTTGCAGACCACCTGAAAAACCGGCCGAAAATGAACACAATGGTGCTCTATGGAAAACCTGTGCAGCAGTCCCCACTGCACGGGTTTTCCGCCCGGCGGTTTTGTTGCCCGCGGTTCTATGCCGTGGGGATGCGCCCTAAATGTGCCCGTTGTGGCAAATTTACTGTGGCTGTTATGACAGAATTCTGGCATACATCCCTTTATGCCATATTTATTATGTGTTTGAGATAGTTGTCAGACTCTTGTATCACATTTCTGACACAGGGTTGTGACTTAACATGCTCTCAGAAGCAAAAAGGGTTAAATGATGAGGTTAGAGATCAGGTTTTTAAATAGTGTGTATAGAGGTTAAGAGTTAGATATAATAAAAGTTACATTTTAGTGTTTAACAGATAGAGAACTGATAGAGTTTAAGTTTGCCTATGGCAAAATAGTAAATATAGTGATCAAAAGTCACTCTTTGTTCTCTTGCGAGATTCCCAATTTTTTGGAGATTATGTGACTTAACATGCAACACAATTTTGATGCAGTTATTGGGGCAAATTAAAAGTGGTGTAAAGTTATAAAAAACATCTAAACATGTACCAGATTTCTCATACAGCATAAATTATTTTAGGGTACATTCACATCGGAAATCCGAGGCAGAATCCAAGAAGATTCCTTGGATTTCTGCTGAGGATTTTATTTTAGCAGTCTCAGTTTTTGCTTTGGGTCAGGATGTGTTTCACACAGTGCGTTCTTGACGTGTTTTTTTTTTTTTTTTTTACACGTGTTTTGTGCAGGAAGGCACAGCAATTAATGCTGTACATTGCTGCACAAAGAACGCATAAAAAACTTGTATAAAAACGCGTCAAAAACAGAACAGTGTGAGAGCACCCTTAGGGTATGTTCACACGGCTTAATTGCTGGGCGTACAGTACATCCTGCAATTAAGTCGGGTCTTCGGGAGTGCCGCTGATCAGCGCGTACTCCCGCGGCGTTGTGGGGCCGGCAGCCCGCCAGCCCCATTGACATGCATTACATAATGACATGTCACTTCTCTCCCCACTCGCCGTATTGTACAAGCCGGGAGAGGAGGCGTAATCCATAGTTCTCTATGAGAACTGTGGATTACCGTAATGATTGGGACGCATTTCGCTCGTATTAGAGCGCAGTACGCCATGAAATACGTGGCGAAATGCGCCCCAAAATAAGCCGTGTGAATTTACCCTTAGTCCCATTTTAACAAGTCTAATCCACACCACACCTGATCGAAGCGGAATCTGAGCAGGATCTACTTCAAAGAAGGAACACGTCCATTCTCCCCATCCTTCCCTAGAACACGGATTTGAGACCCATGGTGTAGGAAAACCACGTTGTAGTTTACAGTGTCAGCTGCAACACAGGCTGCTCTTACAAATGAATGGGACTCAGTTTGCTCATAGGTTTTAATGTGGAATCAGTCACAGAATCCTCATCAAATTCAAAGTTAAAATCCATTGTGTGAACTGACCTTTAGACTAAGTATTAGAAATCATTCCCCTCTGAGTTTTCCCACAAAATAATGCACATTTAAATGGACTTTTTTATTCAGGTAAATGATCTATATTCACTTAGAAAATTCTTGTGGGTTCTTATCATATATTAATGTAAAGTCTCCTATCCTGGAAGCCTTCTGTTTAAAGGACCACTAAAATCTGACATAGACTCGAAATAAACCTGACCGTGGATCTTGTCTCAGATATGTGACCCAATTGTGTTATGTCTGAAAATTTGTCTAGCTATGTATTTCTGCTATATGTTGGGTGAAGTAAAGAAGTACATACCATGTAGATGCACAGTCATCCATGTAATACATAGATAAACAGAGTCCGCAAGAGACACCAGTTGTTAGTAACTTTCTGCTCAGGATCATACATAACTTTATCCGTTACATCTAGTGTGTATACAGTATGTGTAGCTGGGGGTAAGAATTATCTTGCTGTATTAACTCAGTGTAAGGCTGAATTCACATGTGGTAGAAGTGATGAGGATCGGCTCTGGAAAAATCTGCAGTGGAATACAATAGCATACAAGGGACAGTTGGTCATAATTTTTTGCCTCTTAATTTTTTTCCTCTCTGCCCTCCAAAAGTCATAACTTTTTTATTTCTCTACTGTGGCAGAGTGACCATAGGCGGTCGCATGTTTCTGCTACTAGGTGGAGTACAGAGGGTTACCTGCTGCAGACATGCCACCATAAACCTGGTTTCGGTGGGGGAAGGAAACTATTTGGTGTTAGTAGCCATAGGTTGCTGACACATGTAGCTAGCATGGCTGCTATGCGGCCAAGTATGGGTTTCCTTTCCCAGGATGGTCATAGTGTTGGGTGTAGGCCATTCCCACGTTCCTGCGCCAGGTGTTACATAGTACGGTTGAAAGAAGACACATGAATGCCCATCAAGTTCAATCTCTAAAAGACCTAAGGGGTGGGGGAAGAAAATAGTAGGGTGAAGAGGAGAGAGAACAAGGACTTAAAGCCCAGCCATCGAAAACCAGCTGGTATAAAATGCCCATGGAACCCACAAACAAGAAAACAATCTGCTAACCAAGGAGGAACCGTATCTCTGAACCCCCAGAAGCCATCCACTCAGCCAGATCCAGAAATAGTTTACATATGCATACATACGCATTAATATTCTTTAGTTCCAGGTGTTACTAGGCCTATTAAATGGTTTGGTACATCAGGTGGGGGTGGCGGCTCATGTACCTTACATTAGAAGCATTAGCAGAGCTAGTATAGGTGTTCATGGGCGCCCCCTGAGACCATGAGTGGAAGCCTCTAGACTGGACTGTGTGTTTAGCAAAAGTGCCTTTTACTAGGTGTCTCACATGCGATAGGGTCCCAATGATAAGAAGGTCCTCTTACTGAATGTTAGTGAGTGATCCAGATGGCCGCAAGATTTTATGCGTGGTATTCTGGTTTTATTAGATGCTGTAAACTGTAAACCTGTGCCTTGAGAGATAAAGCAGCCTGAAGGCCAAAAAGAAGAAGCATGGCGTGTTGGAGAGTTGTGTGCCAAATACCATCTTACAAAAAGAAGATTATCCTATGAGCTGAATTATGCTCCAGGTATTTTCCAAGTATAGGTGTCCCTTACTTTATATTGGTGACATTGACTAAGATCATAGGTACGCAGTAATGTACTGGTAAACAGGAACATTTTTAAATGGTGTGGGAAATGTGAAAAAGTGCTTTGCACCATGTTTGCATTGTGATTATTTAGTTTATTATGGGAGTTACCTGCCTTTTCTTGTATAAATTTGGTTATCTGTATTCGCAGGTCGGTTTTTCAAGACAGGAGTTTCATGCTAGAGAATATAAATTAGGATCAGGAACCACTTTTCCGTTTTGGCATTTATGAGCATCTATAAAAAAAACATGACTTTAGCGGTTATAACAGGAACGATTTAAAAAAGAATCATGAGCAGTTATACACATACAGTCTAAGTCCCTTATTTCACTTTATCATAGATACGAAGATTTTGAAGATTTTGAAAGTGTAACTATGCATGTTAACCCACAACTAAATCCACAGTATTTACAGTAAACGTTGAGAAAGGGTTTGAAAAAATGCATCTGATGTTTTTTTAATCAAATTTCTTTTTTTTTTTATCACGTATTAGCCTGAAATCTTTATATACAAATTAAAAACAAGTTACTGAATAATTATTTTCTATCTTATCCATTTTTTTATTTTCTGATTTTAGTATTTCTCAGTTTTAACTGTCCTGCATATGATTCATGATTGTTCGAGACATTCTTTGCCTGAGCTGCTTGATAAACAAGCATTTTATAAGAGAAGAATATTTACAGCAGTTGCTTCATGGACATAGGAGCCAGTGAAACAGGAGCAGATCCCATTGAACTTCTATAGGAGAGTATTCTAACCAAAGCTTCTTGACCTGGGATAGCATATGTACCAGTGTGCCGAGGAAGGGGAGAGCTGTTGACGTACATCTCCCTAGTTGTGACTTTGGTCGGATCCTGTGTTATCGACATTGGTGTCCACATTTTTCAGTGTAATTCCATGATCTGTTTCTGATAATTGAGGAGAACTGGCAAGAATAAATTTCTCTCTATGGGAGCAGAAGTATTAAACTAATTATTAGGGCGTAATAACATAAAACATTACGCAGTTAAACAATGTTCATTATTTCAGGTGAACTTACATACTACCCTTTAAATTAGATGAGAAAGCTTTTTTTTTATTTTTATTTTTTTTAAAACCAACAGAACTTTTTTTATCTATGGATCAATATATAATAGTAGTACAAACAGAATACAGTATATGTCCATCTGAAAACCAAATTTCATCAACTTTATATCCCAAAAAACAGCAACCAAGTCCACACCTTCTTTAAGCCAAATCCATCTCCAGATTCAGAGCATAAACATCCATTACCAATCACATTGCAATGCAATATTAAAACATTCAGTTCTTGTCCACAAAAAAAAAATATGAACCCTAGGAGTCGGAAGAACGGACCAATCCAACCACATACAACTCTGCCTATAGACACAGTCACACAGGAACCTCTACACCAGAGATTCACCACACCCTCACTTTGCCATAACTAAGTTTCAAGAGATGCAGCAAGATCCAGAAGTATCCATCTCATTTAGCCCATAGTATAATTAATATTTATAGTATGGCTCCACTACTTATGAATACACCCCTCTCATAGGTCCAGTCAATTGTCAGCCAGTTCACTTCTATTAACAAATTTCCCTGAGCAGACGAGGATTCTGCATCCAGCCACTTTGTCCGCATTAATTTTCCATTGGCCATAAAATAAAAGTCTAGATTATTGAGCATTAGATCCTCAAGAGCTCAGAAACCGTTAAGTTCACCTAACATATCCGCAAAATCAAACCAACGGACTTCATACACTTGACACTAGGTAAATTTTGATAAAAAATGGCACCAGAGATCAATTGTACACACAAAAATCCAATAACGCTCCTACGGTATTTAGGGCAATGCCGGAAACATATGCATCAAGAGAGGCCGGGTGCACAATGAACACCTATTACACAGAGGCAGAGGACCCGAGCATTCCAATTTATTGTATAAATAGAGAGGTCCTGTAAACCTCGATGTAGTATAAGAAATATTGAGAGATTCGATGTCTGTTCACTATCACTGAAATCAATGGTATGGTCTTCCTCCAGTATCCTCCTCGGCCAAATATTGAGGCTTCTATAAGGTCCAATAATCTTCCGTTCCCTACCTACTACTAAAAATTCTATTGGGTTTTATACATCTAGAAAAAAAAAAGTTTCTAAAAAAAAGTTTTATTATAAAGTTGGATATCATTCCCTTACGTGTTTTTTGATGTTCATGCCCTATCTAACGGATAAAACTTGGCATTATATTATGAATTGAGTCTGATTTTTTCTGGGGCAATTAACAGCGTGGCCTAAGCTGTGAATATTTGTAATCTAGCTGGTGTAATAAGGAGCGAGTAATAAAGGCAAATATCCCATTTGCACTGCTGAAAAACTTTAGAGTCACCTGCATAAGGGTCTCAATCCAACCCTGATAGCGAGTAAAAGGCAGGATTGTGAGAACCGATAAAATTGAAGGCCCCTTCAACAGATGCCCATAGACTCAAAATCCCTGAAGAAACAAAAAGTTCAGAGAACAAACCAGGGGGTTTCCTATCCCGGTATAAGGAAGTTGCAGCCCTGAAGAGGCGCTCAAATCCACACAGTAATATTTCCACACACAGTCTATGCATCAGATATAAAGTTTGTGAAACTTTTTGGAGATGCAACTTATCAAAAAAGTTTTTGCCACCAGTTTACCATAAAGATTGTGGGAATTAACAATAGTGGCGTCTAATAGTTTCATAGTTTAAATCCTTAACAATCCCTCCCATCCCAATCTCTCATATATTTGGCAGTTGTGCTGCCAAGAAGTAAACTGTCTTGATTAGATTTGGCAACCCTACACCTCGATCCTTTGCCAATTTGCAAGAGTTTCTAGCTTTATCCGGGCATGTGGTCCTGGCCCCCGATAATGGCTCGAAATAGCATTGACTTTAAAAAAAGAAACTCTGGGGGAGCCAGAATGGCAGAGTTATGTAGGAGGTAACACCAACTGGTGGCATCCAAATCATTTAACCATGATTTTGATCTTCCCGCTATCGGTAATGGTAATTTAAGCCAACAACCAATTTATTTTTAATTTACATCTAGCAATGGATCCAGGATTCAACCGCACCAAATTCCTGTAAATTTCACAGAAATATTTATACGCCCGAGTTAATCGGAAAAGAATGGGACACTAGAAAGTGTATTCTCCCAGGGAGAAGTAAAAATTGATCCGCCATGGCAAACACTGGGCCATGACGACAGACTATTCCCCCAAATTAATTGTCAACCCCAGAGTAGGCGCACCATACGCTTTTAATGTCAATTAATTGCCTCTGAGGCAATGACCGCCAGTCTTAGCCAAAAAAAGTAGGAAGAATATCATCTAGCGTATAAAGGCTATTTTGTCCTCCAGCCTTCCCTCTCCGTAAAGCCTTCAATATCGGGGCGTTTGCTCTAATCTGAGACTGCTAACGGCTCAAATTGCCAGGCAAATAGCAATGGAGACAAGGGCGATATCCTTGTCCCGTTCCTGTCCCCTTCCAAATCAAAACGTCTCTGATGAAAATTAGTAGACTGCAACATTAGCCTTAGATCATAAAAACAGCTTAATCCAGATAAAATTTTTGGCCAAACCCCCAAATTAAATGTAAAACCACCCATAAGAATTCCGCACTGCCACACTATCAAAGGCCTTAAGCAGCATCTAAAGAAAACAGATTGACCTAGCCCCAGCGTTATCAACAGGAAGCTTGCAGGTTCAGGTACAGTCTCCGTTAAATTATTGGACTATCCCTCTGGGAGTATACGAAACCCCGACCTGATCAGGATAGCAACGAGATCTGAATACCGACCGCAGTTAGTCTGTTCGCAAACGCCTTAGCTTAGTATTTTGGTATCCACAGGATTAGAGAAATGGCCTGTAATGACTCCGGAGCAATGGATCTTATCAGGTTTTTACAATAACACTATTATTACCAGTGCCCTTGCCATTGAAGCAGGCGTGCCCAACCTCCCTGTGTTCTGCATCCTGAAAAACCTCCAACAAATTAGGTAACAACACCCTCCCCCCCAAACGTGCCTGATATATCTCTGTAGGCAATCCACCAACCCTGGGTACTTATTATTTGCCAAAGTCTTAACTGCCACCTGCAGTTCCTTAGACTGAATGAAGGGCGCATCCAATGCCCTCTCGCTGAAATTAGTGGAAGCTTTAGCGGAGGTAAGAACATTGTATAGTGAAACAATATATTCTACCAGTACTTTCTAAATCTGCTGCCAATGACTCCTTTCTTTAAGGGTCTGTTCACATGGCATAAATGCAGCGTGCATTTCACCACATATTTGCGCTTTATACGCAGCAAAATAAGCAACACATGCGAATAAGGTATTCATAGCCCACCATAGAGGGCATGGCCAGCCCCCCGTAGCTTTGGGAAGTACGTGCTGATCAGCGCGTGCTTCCAAAAAACCCAGTGTATTGTGGCGCGTACAGTACGCGTCCCAATGCGCCGTATGGACATACCCTAAAACAGATTATCTCGTTCCTGACCAAGTTATTGTAGTTAAAGTACAGATGGACACATTTAGTAGGACAAGTGAACATGTCGCAAGATTTACAGTTTATTTGCATGGTACAGGCGTGGCATTTTTGGATATAAATGCTTTGGTTTTACAAAATGTAAAAAAAATTGCTTATTAAATGATTGCAACAAGTCAAGCCATTCTTCTAAATCCTCGGTAACGCAATTGTTTTTTTACTATGGCTTTTTGTGGTTTGCAAAATTCTTGCTCCTTTCCAAATGTCCTTTCTTGCTGGATGCCAGGTAGTAAATACACACCCTCTTAAAGTGGTTTTATCGTTACAAAGATCATGTCTCAGATTATGGGGACAGTAAAAATAAGCACTTTTGTAATTGGGTTGCATTACCTCAGTCACGTGGTTTAGCAGATATCACTTCTCTGTAAATTCTGTCCTTCTATTTCTGCTGTTGCTCCGTTTGCTGGTACGAAACGCCCCCATGGTCGCATACCCTAGCCACGCCCCCTGCAACCTGTGATTGGCTGGCTGACATTTTTATTCAGCCTGTTGGGATACGCCCTAGACAGGAACGCCCCGGGCCACAGCCCCTGCGCTGTGATATGGCATTGCCTTGCACAGTCTCGTGATTTTACTCCCCTCTGAGCTGTTAAAAATGATAGTGAAACCAAGGTCTCTGGCTCTATGTACATCTCCAGCTCTATGGTATGATGCTGGGCAACGACTTGTCTTGTTTAAAGGGCTGAGTATGCCAGAGGTTTGTTTCACCTCCTCACAGGTCCATCCTTAAGCTGCTACGTTGAAAAGAGGTCCGTTCTGTTCCTCAGGGCTAATGCAAACTCCGCCTCCTTATGTAACTATCACATTTGCGTATGTATAACATAAGGAAACAACACTGTGTCTGCATAAGCAGCCTTTAAGTGCAGTGCTTAGCTGATCCACTCTGCAAGATAAAGGTGTATGGAGGTTCAAGTTTCCTCAAATTTTTTTTTTTTTCATATTCAACACCGTTTTGAGTAATCAATAGGTAACATAAGGCACAGTAGTAAAGTTTCAATACAACACACATACGTATTAAAGTAAAATCTTAAACATTAGAAGAAGCATATTGCACCAAATAAACATTTTCTTTTTATCGATACATTTTTACGCCTGCTTTAAAAAAATCGGGGAATAATAAGAAATACAGTGTTGCCTTCGATGAAACCCGGGGGAACAATTATGAGTAGATTTAAAGGGCCTGAAAGAAAATGGGTATCCATTCCGTGGATCCAAATGGCCATTCTAGACCCCGGAAGCCAAACCCAAAATTGTTAAAACCAATCTAACTCATTGAACGAAACCATCGAACAGTGCCATCATAGGGGAGGGGTGTCAGTATGATTCAGTCTGCAGAAAAAAGGGGGTGGCTAATATTCCCGAGCGGCTTCCACCTCTACACCCTTATGGGCATTCTTAGAGCCATCGTCCCCCTTTACAGACAAACAGGACCCCAGTTTTTCTCTAGCTGTTGAGAAAACCCCAAAATATTCCCCGGGGACCACAGACTCACCAAGTGACCAGTGGCCCAAAAATTTCCCCCAGGATTGGGTTTTGTTTTTGTTTTTTTTTTTTTTTAAAAAGTACACATATGTAAAGGTAGAAAAATAATGTTAGACATCTATAATTTTTATTCAAAACACCACAAACTCCCCCTAATAGTGTCCCATTGCAAGTAGTCACACCAAACACTTCCAACAAATTGTACAATGCATATTCTTGGGGGATGGACTATTAGGGGACTAGTATGTGTATATATAAAATTTAGAGTTGAATTAATTTTAGGTCCTCTACATTGTGTAGAATTTTTGGGGGGGGGGGAAATACCTTTTGGGGGGACAAAACCCAAACCCTTCGTTGTAAAAGCAATACTCTATCACTGCCCCTTTCCGCTTTCACCAACACCCAAGTTAGTTACAAGCTGAGCAGGCCTTTTCCCCAAAGCTGATTTGCTCTTCCCCATTTTTTTCCTCACAGTCCTGACAGGAAGCAAGGATTTTTACTTGAAACTGACATTTGTCCTTTTTAGTTGAGTAAAAAGGGCTTGCCCGTTTCAGTACAATTTGGGTGAACACCACTGAATAAAGGGTGTTTGGGTTTTACGATTTGTTTGGGAAACTAAGCATTGACGGTGCTTGCTGGTGTTTTGGAGCCTCAAGGCGCAGACATAAGAAGCATGCAGGGGGCTAAGACTGTTTTTATCCGACAACCTTTTGCATCCCCTGCTTCATACAAAAAAAATGATGTTCCAGTTTTTTCATGGGGGAGACACCCTCCTGGGGGGGGGAGACACGCCTGCTGAGAGGAGAGACTCGCCCCTGGATTTCAAACTCAATCTGAGAAAATTAGCTGAACAGACCAAACAGCTCAAACGATAACACCCCTTTAAGGCTAAGTCCACACAGCATATGACAAAATACCATTGTATATCTGACGGCATTTTGTCATTGCTGGTCCACGGCAGCACCGCAGATTTTGGTGCAGATTTGTGCTAAAATCGTGGTCGAGCAGAATCCGGTGAAATAAACAACATGTTGCATATTTCGCAGGATTTTTAAAGTGACAGTAAAAAATCCATGCTGTATAAGACTACAGCACAGATTTTTCACTGCTGTCTACACAACACGGGGTACCATTGGATTTTTGGTGGATTCAAGATACTGAATCCAACGAAAATCCGCACAAAACCCTGTAAAAGTCAGTGTCATTTATCTGAATGGGGTTATTTTGACATCAAGTCCATGGCCCTGTTTAGATGTAAAAATCTATTTTGTTTGCTTCCTGGAAATGTGACAACTTTTCATATTGGGTAATAGCAACGTCTAGTATTTATCCATCATTTCAGCCTCATGGTTACGATATGTTGTATTGGAAGAATCAAAATTATAGCATGTTTGACCCAGCCATGGACACAGTCATCCAGTACCTTTGTACAGCAGTCCCACTGGGGTGATAGGCAGGCTGGATGAATGTAACATTTATATTCCGCCAATAGCTTTGCATACACCTGGCGCTGAATTGGTCTTTGATCACATTTTAGTTTGTCTGTGTAGGTACGCTCTTCTCTTTCTGAGAGCTCGTACCTCAGTTGTTCAGCATCCAGCACAATCTGTTGATGGTTTATAAATAAATCATATGTGGGCAAGTCTTTCACTTTTATAAAAATACGTAGGAGCAGTTTTGTGTTTCTAAGACACTCTATTTGGCACCATTTACACATTAAATACAGCTAGTAGCCTAACCTCATCAATCATCTTCTGAATAACAGCTGGTGTGGGTTTGGACAGGCTTGCTCGCTGATTGTCCGCTATCTCTGTATGTACACTTGTGCAGGGAAGCCAGTCAAGACCTCCCACTGGACTCCTAAGTCCAAATTGGGCAGGATATAAATGACGACATTTTTATAGATGGATCTATAGCTGTAGCAGTCACAGGAGCTGCTGGTGGGCTCATAGTTTTAGGAGGCCCACTTAGATGCAGACATTGTACCTTTCTGTAGGTGACTTCCTGCTATTTAATGCTAATGCGGGTTCTCTGATAAATGTCACTGGTATTCATTTGTTTAAATATTGCTGCTTATTCTGCTGCTTCCAGTCAGTATATGTGGAGGCTCATCTCATTTTGCCATAGGGTCCTAAGAATTCTACTGAATCCTTTCCCACAAAACTATCAATCTGTCCAGCAGATCCTCCTCTATGACATGAAGCTTCAGTTCAGACAGCATGTTTAACATGGCAGGTTGTCTGTAAGGCCATGTTCAGACGGCTTAAAATGGGACGTATTTCAGTCCGTAATTACGCGCCGTACTGCGAAAATTACGGGCTGAATACGTCCCAGTCATTACGGTAATCCACAGTTCTCATAGAGAACTATGGATTACGTCTCCTCTCCCTGCTCGGCGAATACGCCGAGGGGGGAGATAAGTGACATGTGAATTACCAGCGACGTATACGTGCCACTGGTAATGCAAGTCTATGGGCCGGCGAAGTGCCGGCCACCCGCTCCCACCCCGTCCCCGGCCACACGGCGTAATTGCGGGGCGTAATTAAGCCCTGCATTTAAGCCATGTGAACATAGCCTAAGGGTACATCCACTCAACACATGTCAAAGTACTCATCGGATTCTGAATCCTAAAACATGTTGCCCAATGAGTATTTTGATGCAGTTTTCAGTGTGGATTAAGATTTATTTCGATTCAAAAACGCTTTATTGAAAAGAAGATGAGGCAGATAGACATACAAAATAACGTAGAGACTTGCAAAGTCTGAAAAACAAAAAGAAACCATAAAATAGTATCAACAAAAATATGGAAAAACCAATATCAGTGTGGATTAAGATTTAGAAACGAGTCCCATTCATTTCTATGGGGTTTTGGACACAGATCTGACAGAAATGTTTGGGACACGTTTTTTAACATGGAATTTGGTGGATTGTTGCACATGTTCTACTTTTTTTGAACAAACAGTGGTTTTGAAATCCGACCTCTAGAAAATCGAGAGGCGTGCGGAGTAGAACTCGAATTTTTACTTGAGGTCTATGGGGATGGTTTACAGTCAGATTTTGATGGTTTTTAAAATGTGAATCGGCGTGTATTTCCAACTGGAAAGGCTTGCCGTGTAGACAAGATGTAAAGGAGATTTTTGGAAAACCGCCTACTTCCTGTAACCGTACTAAATAAAATAACCATTATTTTCATCTCATACCACTGCCATTCCAGCGCTGCTGGAGCGTGGTATGTGCCCCATAAGGAATTAATATCATGTTCATCATGCACATGAGCCAATTACTGGCCTCAGAGAATTGAATTAGGACGCTTCACACAGCGCAGTTTTGGTGCAGTTGTAACTGCGTTCCAATTAAACTGCCTTTAATACCAGCAAGCTTCTTTCAGTTGTCTAAATTGTTCAGAAAGGTGTTTCAAGTAAGTAATCAATTCCTGTGTTTGAAGTCTTGTGGATACAAACACACTAATTGATTACTCACTTTCCAAACAGTTTAGACAACTGAAAGAAGCTTGCTGGTAATAAATTCAGTTTAATTGGAGCGCAGCTAAAACTGCACCAAAACTGTGCTGTGTGAAAGCACCCTTAAGGTTTATTTTTTAGTTCAACACTGTTCTTGTCAGTACGGGGGTTTCCAAAAATGTTGGAAAAGACCTTTAAATTGATTTATGTTCTCCAATCTCTGAAGAGGATTTTACAGCAAAAGCAGAATTCATGTATGTGAAAGATGACATTCATCAGTTTGTCCTTATACTCATTAAACAGGAGATCTAGACTTAGAGATTTGAGTGGGCCACAGTGTCAAAAACACAGGCCCTCATTTACTGTTGCTGTCTAGAAGTTAAACATGCAGTCTAAACATGCACCAGATTTATCACAGTGGCTCATACTGCTTGATAAATTTGTGCAGCTTTAGAATTTTCTAAGTTTTAGACCAGATTTTTTTTTTCCTTCCTTTCTATGCTGGAATTCTGTTGCGGATTTTGCCGCGGCTTGATGCATCATAGCCATGCCCACTTTTCGGTAATTCATGCTCACCTGATGAGTGCTGTGCAGAAAATGTCTTAAGTCCATAATAAATGTGTCTGGGACTTGCTGTGCCAAAATTGGGCCACTTTTTGGCACATTAAGACACTTTTCTGGTGCAACTACATTAGTAAATGAGGGCCAAATAGTTTTCTTTGCTCTGTCCAATGTGCATTTCCACTGGCTGACTAATCGCTTTGCCCTAAACAAGAACTTGCTGGAGTATTGTCCTTTGAACTAATTTATGGAATTCATTACAAAGTGAAAGGAAAAAACCTGTTTGCTTGTTACAAGAAAAAAGACTAAAAGCTGCAGCTCTGAGCTTTTATCCCCTCACCCACATGCTGGTAAAGGGGTAGTTCACCCTTGCAAAAATGCTGCCTTTCTTGTGTCTGAACTGAGCCAACTTGTCTGTCTTATCTTGCATAATGGCCTAACTCTCATATGATCGTACACAGAATGTGGTATTAATTGCTTAAATAACTTCTAAACCTCTGCTTTGTGAAATGTCCCACTTTCTTAGCATTTCACACGTCTTTTCTTCTGCTCTAGTGCTTCTCTTCTTAAACAGCAACACTAGTTCTTCTGTTCTAAATTTTACCAGTAGAATGGTAGGAAGAATGTATTTTTTAGAGACATTAGGTGATGTCCAAAAGTGACAAAACGTCAATGCACATGGGAGCTTATAGTTATCAGCATAAACATAAGGCAATATGGCTCTTTATGTCATAAACACATATATGGTAATACAAGAGGACATGCCATCACCACAAAAAGCTGAAAGTTCACGCTTTCAGATTTTTAGATGCAGTTTTTAAAGATAAAGCAAGGAGTGAGTCATATATCAGGCATAAAGACAACTCTATGTCTCCTGTTTCAAAATGTATTCTTGACTTTATATTCAAAAACTATATATATATATTCAAAAACATAAATATATATATATTGAATCTAAAGTCAAGAATATATTTTGAAACAGGAGACATAGACTTGTCTTTATATGACTCACTCCTTGCTTTATCTTTAAAAACTGCATCTAAAAATCTGAAAGTGTGAACACACCCTAAAGGGTTTCAGTTATATGTATATATGTGTATATATAATATTATATATATATATATATATTATATATATATATAATATATATATATATATAATATATATATATACGGTGTATGTGTGTATTATATATATATATATATATATAATATATATATATATATATATATATATATATATATGTGGGCTTGACAAAGGCTCTGTGAGAGAGCTGAAACGTCGGTTTGTGGCATGGAGGAATAAGCTACTCTTGCTTGAAAATCTTTTGAGGAGTGGCGTGGATTTTTCTTTGTTTTATTTGTTGGAGTTCCTATATCAGGGCTGTTGCCGCTGGCACCCGTTTTTCCGTCTCTCATCATTGGCAAGTTTAAAGATGTGCTGTTTTTTTCTTGTGTGGGTATATATATATATATATATATATTATATATATATATATATATATAATTGTGTGTCTATTATAATTTTGTCTATTTATTACAAAGAAAAAATTGTGTTCTTTTTATCTGCAGTAAAAGGCAGGCATTCTTTATGAATGCAGTTGGTTTTGTTACGAACTCTAATTTGGAACACAGGTGAAACTGGGGTTAATTAAAAACCACATGCATTTTTTTGATTCTGTTTGAAAACGCAATAAAAATGCAAAATGTGAACGCAGCAAGTGTAATCGGTGGATTGGAGGGTGAGGGTTACGTGCAGATGATCACCTGGAGCAAATGTTATTTATATGCAAAGGAATAAATAAACCTTTTAAAGAAAAAAAAATCATATGGAAATAATTTTAGAATTTTCCTAAAATGTATATATGCAATATAACAGAGAATTTGCTGTGATGACAGGATTTCCCAATCCATTGCTGATTTGTTGTCTTCTTTCAACAGGCCCCTGTGTTAACAGGCTGTAGGTGCTAACCATGTCGCTGAGAAGTGAAAGAAAACTAGATTCTTCTACATTGGAGAAGATCGCTGCTGACATGAGTAATCTCATTGAAAGCCTTGACACCAGTGAGCTCCATTTCGATGGGGAGGAAGTGGACAGTGATATCATCACTGACTCCAAAACCAGTAGTAAGTTGACATAACTACATAAAGTGCGATTACAGTGTCCTAAAGATCTGCTCTCAAACAATATGTTCTCTTTATAGTAGTGCTTTTAATTGGTGTATTGTCTATTAGAGTGTTGTACCTATAACATTTACATGCTACGTTTCTTAAGAAATTAAGGACAAATTAGACAACGGCCATAACGTTTCAGTGTGAATAATGCTTGATGGCTGTGATACTGAATTAGTACAAGGTTTTTTGGATTTCTGCTTCTTTTCCCCAAAGTCCTGAAATATGTCTGACTAAGGCCCAAAGTGAAAAGCGACAGGGATTTGGGGGTTAAAAGTGTAGATAATGTTAAGCCTGATCCCAAAGATTTATAATAGAAGAGTGAAAAAATAGGCGTACCTTTTAAAAGGTAAATGGTACATTTGTGGTGAGCTTTCAAGAGGTAGTTCTTCTTTAGACATGTTTACAAGAGACTGAAAATTCACGATTTTTATAACACAAGAATGGACCTTAAAGGAATTAGAATTTTTAAAAATAACAAAATGAAATTAAGTCGAGAAGTTATTTACAACGGTCAAGAAATAAAAAAATTTCTGGAAACTTGTGAGGCCAATGAAAAATTTAAACTCTGAAATTTGGATTATTTTCTGCCGTTTCATGTCACATATGTTGAACTGTGGTGTCACAAAACCCCTGATGCAAACAGAAGAGAAAAATTTTCGATCCATCATGTCTCCCTCACATTTTTCCCAGATTGTTTATTTCTGCCCTGCTGAAAATAATGCTTTCTTTATTGTTTTGTTTTTTTTAAAAGTTCAAAGTCCTTTGAACGCCCATGTTTTTTGTGTAAAAAAGTCTGTACATTTTCAGTTTTTGTTAACACAATATCTGAAGAAGAGAGTAGTCTCTGAAGCT
The DNA here is from genome assembly GCA_025379985.1 of Phyllomedusa bahiana. Classification (NCBI taxonomy): domain Eukaryota; kingdom Metazoa; phylum Chordata; class Amphibia; order Anura; family Hylidae; genus Phyllomedusa; species Phyllomedusa bahiana. The sequence goes on from JAODAL010003554.1 coordinate 27,109, forward strand.
CACTACAAATATATCAGTTGCCTCTAAAAAGGTTCGCCTGTTTTTTCACTCCTCTACTACTTCCTATGGCTAACACGGTACAACATTATGCTACTAAGATTTAAGGACTTGACCTAACGTGCCTCAGTGGTGTTAATAGGATCTTTCTACCATGGTCTATGACTTCAGGTAGTTCTGCTTTTTTATTTAAACAGTCATAATATTATTTCTGAGAAAGAAGTCTGCATGACAGTAAACAATTTTTTAGTTTCCCAAGCAAGAAACAAGAATTCGAGAATTTTGTATAGATTTTGTATTTATTTTCCCATGAATTTTGTGATTGGACGTTTTGCTGTGGGGAGTTGAGAGAAATTCTGTAGATCTTTTTTCCAGATATACGGTCTAAGGGGGGGCTTCTCACCCTGCTAGGCAAAACATGGCAAAATTACAAAGTAATGTCCATTTGCCTTTCATCTGTTTCCTTAAAGGGGTTTTGTCATTTCGCAGAATTTCCTTTCTGAGGTCTTCTCATAGCTGGGAGAAAAGAGCAGGGAGACCGCCATGCTTGCATGGTTCTCCCTGTTCTTTCTAGGGCTTTTCCAAATACATTTGGAAAGTGTGTCTGACTATATTCGGAACTCCCATAGACCTGAATGGGGAAGAGCTTTGCGGCACCCCCTTTCCATTCCCCAAACCGTTTGTAGAGAAACTATAAACCCGCCCCAGAAAGGGGGGTCATGCAAATTGAAAAAAACCTTTTAGGTATGTTTTTACAGAAAAGATGCACTGTAAAAGAAATCCGTTCAAAATCCAAGCATAAATTGACTGGCAGTGTAGATTCTAAATTGCAACATTTCAATTTATGTTGTGGAAACATTGTAGTCTGTTGCATATGTTTCCCATTTAGTTCAAAGGGAAAACAATATCTGTGTTGTGGATTTTGCGGCAGATTACCTACATGACTGCAGCAAAATCCACAATTACAGAGGAAAAGAAAGCAAAACAAAACACCCCACTTTTTGACGTTTAACCCTTTATGTTCCCTTTAAATTGTATTATAAAATATGAAACATTTAAAAGGGGAAACCCGGGCCCTAGTTTTGCAACCCCCTTCTGAGGCAGCCAAGGGAGTAACGACATGTGTTTCCCCCGTGTGCCCCTTTTTCGTAAGTGCTACTTTCAGAGTAGTTACTGCTCAATACAGACAAAAAAAAGTAAAACCAGCTCACCACTCGCCACCTGGGGGTGCAGGATCCGCCTGGTCCAGCAGTAAGTCCCAAAATGTAGAAAGTTGATCCCTTTCCAAAAAAATAAGTAAAAAAAATTGAACTTTATTAATGATCCATAAAAAATGGCATATTACTGCGGCACAAGTGCAAAGCTCAAGCGTTTCAGGGAAACCAAACTATCCCTTACTCATAGCATGAGTTCAAGTTTTTACTTATTTTATTGGAAGTGCTGGATCAACTTTCTACACTTTAGTTAGTGCTCAAATCTGGCAGTTTTCAGCCAGAAAAAGTCCAGTTTATTCAGGAGCAGGCATTAGCCGGGGCCCCCTGTGGGTTTAACCCCCCACTTTTGGCAGATTCCCTATTTTTGAAAAGATGAACCCGTGAATTTAAATTTTCAGGTGGGCGGAGTAGACCTTGTTGGGGGGGTAACACTGGTATGAATAAGTGGCTTTTTTTGGTGAAAAGGATTTTAGCACTAAATACTCTGAAACTACAGCATCTTACGGAATAAGGGACGCAGCACTGGGAACAGTATGTCTGTCACGAGCTCTGCTGCCCTCAGCAAAGGGGCATAACCTAGGTGACAGGTTCCCTTTGAGAAGGTATGAAGCAGATTCAGTTGTGGAGTCCGCTACATAGCCAACTGGTACTGGCTGTTACAAGTGGCACCCCTGTTAGGGCCGGATTGGAGACTTAAAACCTGTCCATTTAACATTTTTTGACTATAATACAAGAGATCAAGTGGTCACATGTTCAAGTACCCTTGGGAATGCAAAAGTCCCATGGGGTGGGGTGGGGTGGTAAAAGAAAAAGTGCCAGAATTCCATTGTTTTAATCAACCTGTCTTCAATAGAAAACGAAATAAAAAGTGGTCAGAAAGGCAGATAAACCGCAGATTGCTAAAATATAAAATACTCTAGACCTGCAAAAAATGAGCCTTCACACAGAAAAATAAAGAAGTTGTTAGTCTCAGAAAAGGGCAATGTGAAGCAGATTAAAATAAAAAAAATAAAATAATAGTAAAACATAAAGAAAACTAAATAAATTTGGCACCACCACAAACCTTCTGACCCAGAGAATAAATGTACACTGTTCAAAATAATAAAGGGAGCGCTTAAACAACACAATGTAACTCCAAGTCAATCATAATTTTGTTAAATCAACCTGTGTGTCAATATCTCCTGCTGTTGTGCAAATGGAACAGACAACAGGTAGAAATGGTTGGCAATTAGCAAGACAACCCCTATAAAGGAGTGCAGGTGGTGACCACAGACCATTTATCTGTTCTCATCCTTTTTGGATGTTGCTTTGGTCACTTTTGCATTTTGTCATTGCTCTCACCCATAAAGGTAGCATGAGGCGGTGTCTACAACCCACGGAAGTTGCTCAGGTATTGCAGCTCATCCAGGATGGCACATCAATACAAGCTGGGGTAAGAAGGTTAGCGGTGTGTCAGCACAGTGTCCAGAGCATGGAGCAGATACCAGGAAACATGCATATACCAGGAGACGTGCAGGGGGCTGTAGGAGGGCAACATCCCAGCAGCAGGACCGAGAGCTCATCCTTTGTGCAAGGAGGAGCAGTGCCAAAGCCCTGCAAAATGACCTCCAGCAGGCCACTAATATCCATGTGTCTGCTCAAACTGTCAGAAACAGACTCCATGAGGGTGGTATGAGGACCCAACGTCCACAAGTCGACATTGGTATCCTGTGCTCTTCACTGATGAGCAGGTTCACACTGGGCACATGTGACAGACGTGACAGAGTCTGAAGACACTGCGGAGAACGTTCTGCTGCCTGAAGCATCCTCCAGCATGACCGCTTTGGCAGTAATGGTGTCAGGAGGCATTTCTTTGGAGGGCCACACAGCCCCCATGTGCTAGCCAGAGGTAACTTGACTGCCATTAGGTACCAGAATGAGATCTTCAGACCCATTCTGAAGAGACAGTGGGCCCTGAGCCCTGGCTTCCTTCTGATGCATGACAATGCTAGGCTTCATGTGGCTGAAGTGTGTCAGCAGTTCCTTCATGATGAAGGCACTGATCCTATGGACTGGCCTGCCCATTCCCCAGACCTGAATCCAATTGAGCACATCTGGGACATCATGTCTCGTTCCATCCATCAATGTCACGTTGCACCACAGAGAACAGGAGAACATCCGCTGCCTCATCAGGAGCATGCCCAGGCATTGTAGCGGGGTCATACAGGCACGTGGAGGCCACACACACTACTGATCCTCATTTCTTTGTCTTGAGGCATTTCCACTGAAGTTGGATCAGCCTGAAATTTGATTTTCCACTTTGATTTTGAGGATCATTTCAAATTTAGACCTCCGTGGGATATTAATTTTGCAACTGGAATATTTCATTAATTGAGATCTAGGATGTGGTATTTTAGTGTTCCCTTTATTTTTTGAGAACTGTATACCAAATGGTTGACTCCTTCAAAACTATCGTATGTACTTGAGTATAAGCCGAGGCACCTACTTTTGCCACAAAAGAACGGGAAATCTTATTGACTCGAGTATAAGCCTAGGGTGGAAAATGCAGCAGCAACTGGTGAATTTAAAAAATAAAAATTGATACCAATAAAAGTACATAGGCAGGTATAGGCAGTTTAATGTCCGTCATAGGCAGATATAAGCAGGTATAGGCAGTTTAATGTCCCCATAGGCAGGTATATGTCCCCCATACACAGGTATATTTTCCCCATAGGCAGGTTATAGGCTGGTATAGGCAGCTATATGTCCGCATAGGTAGGTTTTAGGTAGGTATATGTCCCCATAGGCAGGTAATTGCCCCCATAGGCAGGTTATAGGCTGGTATAGGTCCTCATAGACAGGCTATAGGCAATTATAGGTCCCCCTAGCCAGGCTATAGGCAGGTATATGCCCCCATAGGCCGGTTATAGGCAAGTATATGCCCCCATAGACAGGTTATAGGTGGGTATATGCCCCCATAGGCAGGCTATAGGCAAGTATAAGTCCCCCTAGTCTGGTTATAGGCAGGTATAGTTCCTCATAGACAGGCTATAGGCAGTTATAGGTACCCCTAAGCAGGTATAGGCAGGGTTTTAAAAACAAAAAATAAACACTTACCTCGATCCCCCGTTGCTCCGCCTCCCAAGCTCCGTCTTCCGGCACAGAGGGCGTGATGTCATCAAGCCGCGCAGGCAGCGGGATGACATACACGGCGCCTGTGCTGGAAACTCTGGATAGCCGCGAGTTTGTGGCCGTTCGGAGTCCACTGCGGAGCAGAGAGCACTCGCTCTCTGCTCCGCAGTGGTATCTCTTCCCCTGTGTGCGCTCCGGAGGAGATTAGCGACATCGCTCGGGCTACGGTAGCGCCCGGACGCTGTCGGCAGTTCTCGGCAATCAGCTATATGTGCTCCCAGAGGAGTCGCATATAGCTGGAGTGTCCCTGCCGGCGGATGGGCCATCGCAGTGCCCGAGTGCCGACAGTGACTCGAGTATAAACCGAGGTCGGACTCGAGTATAAGCCGAGGTCGGAAGTGTGTGTGTGTGTGTGTGTGTGTGTGTGTGTGTGTGTGGTGTGTGTGTTGTGTTGTGGTGTGGGTCAAATTTAAAAATCAAAAAACAAAAGTTTTAAACATTTAAAGGGATATTCTCACCACATTGATTAAAGTTTAAACATGTTGGCAAAGTTAAATAAAGCTTTTTACCAAATACATTGCTGTTCTGATTTTGCTGCATTTCAGAGCTAGAGCAGTTCTTATCTCCTGCTTGTTTGCACAAACTCCCCTAGGTTACCGACTAATTTAGCAGCTCTGGTTGGATGGTGACGTTACTCCCTACTGTGTCTTGTCTTAGCAGCAGAAGAGCTTTTTATCTGTCTTACTAATGAACTTTAACCCATTAGAGCTCTATAGCCATGTGTAATGCTGTAATACCCCTCCATCAGCCTTTTAATAAGCTCAGCTAGGTATAACAGAGCTGAAATGTCATTCACTGCTGTAGACCTGCCTGACCAGGAAGTGTGAGTCTAAAGCTGTTTGTGCAGAGCCTGATGGGAAAACCCATTTAACAAAAAAAATAAAAACCTCACTTCCACGGGGAAACTATGGCAACATGTCTCTACTACAACAGACTTTCCCTTTGATGATTTTGCATATCATGTAGGGCTGCAGGGGTCACACAGAGAACAGCAGGGAAACATAGGTGCATTGGTATAGAAATAGTAATGGAGTGGCAAGTATTTTGTTTTAATTAATTTCACACTTTGATTTTTCAAGGAAAATCTCTGTAAGAAAATCTTCATGATTCAATGATGCTTTGCTGCTGTAGATTTCCATTCGAACTCCCCTAGTAAAATGTTAAAGGAGTTGTCTCACTACATTGATTCATCTTACTTCAGTCCTGTTTGCTTGGTTTCACTTTGAATTCAGGGGCGTGTTTACTGGCTTCTACTAGGCTGCTGTAGAAGCCAGGTCTGTCACTATAGCAACCAGTACTGGTAGCCTATCAGGATAGATCAAACAGGTCTGTAGCTATAGCGACCTGAGGAGCTGATGCAGCCCATAAAAGAGGGGATGTCTAGGAATCGGTAGGACACAGTTAATGGACATATATTGCAAAGTGACTTGTTTTTGCAAGATCTTTAACATAAAAAGCAATCCTTGTAGTGAGACAACCTCTTTAAAGGACGCCCTAACAGAATTCAGTTATATGCTAAAACAGCGATTGCTGCAGAGTGTTAGCATCATCATTTTAAGCCTCTAAAATAAGCTAAAACTCAGAGTAAGCAGCAAGAAGAGACATAGCCAGTTCCTTATTTTTGAAAAAGATATAGATTTCAAATTGACAACATTAAATATGCACTGTATAAACTGTGATGCATACTTTACATTAAAATCAACAGGACCTGGTTTGTGGCCATATTTTGATGAACATTTTTTTTGTGAGAGTATAGCCTTGTGTCTTCCTTTTACTATTTTCGTCACATTTACTCTGCCTTGTATCCTTAGGTGTCAGCATTCCCTTTTCTGCTATCTACAACACAAAAGGTTTTAAGGAGCCTGAACTTCCGACATACTTAACAGGATGTCCCATTAAAGTCCGGGTTCTAGAAGTGGAGAGGTTTGCGTCATCATCTTCCTCAAAGGTAGGGACTGTGTAATTTAATTTTCATCAAAGGCATAAACAGATTGTATGACGCGCATATAATTCATTTTTCTATAAACCTTCAAAAGTCCAAGTACACAGGAAGTCTTCTAATATGTGCTAGAATTTTCTAAAGCGTTACAATTTAAAAATCCTTACAAACAGTACAGTGCTTTGTATCCATGCCATGTCTTGTAGCGGGCAGGATCACTGGCCGGGATGCTAGATGTATTCTTAGGGAGCCACCAGCTGTCACCTGCACTGGCTGCCTCAAGAAATGGTGGTATAATAAAGCTGCTGCGGCGCATGCAGTATGATGAGTGCCTGGCCGCCCAGTTCAGTCGGCTCTTCCTAAAGCTCCTGCAGCACTCGCACTATAAGGCTATGTTCTCACGGCTTATTGCCGGCGTAATTGCAGGGACGTATTTTGCCCGCAATTACGCCGGCTGCCGTGCAGCGGGGCGGGGCGGGGGGTTGGCAGCTCGCCGGCCCCATAGACACTCATTATTCTTGGCGCATATACGCCGTGAATAAGTAGCATGTCACAGTACGGCGCTAATTTCACGGGACTGAATAATACAGTCCTCAAAATAAGCCGTAATGCGAACTGGCACTAGGAGAGAATCTAGCGTGTCAAAGCGCAGTATCGGTACTTAGTACTCTTTCCACAGCCCTGGTTAGTCCCAATCCTGGGACAGATCTGGTAGGCTAGTGCCCACCAGTTAGTGGAGAATTGTGTCCCAAAGCTGGAAAATAGGGGACCCGGCAGAGACCAGCTGGACTGCAGGGGCTGCTTTATGTGAGTCTCCCTCATGTACTGTGTGTAGGTGCACTAAAAGATGGGGGTTGAAGCACTCGATGATTCTAGAAGTGAATGTGCCCCCCTCCCCTTTCCTTCCAATGCAGCTGGAGGTCTACTGCAATTAGGGTTGTCTTATGGATATCTGGGCCCTTTCCTACCTATTTAGGGCCCTACGTATCTATTTAAAGGGGGCCTTACCTACGTAATGGGGGAACCCAATCTACCTACCTAATAGGGTAGTAATTTACCTTATGGGGGGGTCTGCTTGCCTACTTAATAAGGTGCTTACCTATATACATAAGGGGGGCTACTGAACTAATAAGATGAGTCTACTACCTGCCTAACTGATTTGAAAGGCCACCTAAATATTTGGGATCTACTTATCTAAAAGGAAGGTCTACCAATCTGCTTACCTAATTTGAAGGCTATCTACTATATGGCAGGTGTACCTACCTACTTTATGAGGGTAGAAAGGAAGACGTCACCTGTGAGTCAATGGATTTAAAGGCATTGTATTCACTTATATGCCTGCAGAGTATATTGTACACTGCTGTCTATCACTATAAGGTCGCTGTATGGCAGGAACATTGGCTGAGTATATTAGTTTATACCCAGGAACAGTATGGTGGCATTATTAAGTCACTATATATGGTGACATGGTCATAGTGTGGTGGTATTATTTGTTCCCTGTGTAGTGGTATTATGGAGGATTTTGGCCTTGGCATACTGGTTTGGTCAGTCCAGTGATATAGCGGTATTATGGGATAACTGTATGATCATTATTTAGAGAAAATTGTCTTACAATTATCGGTATGGATTTATGGTCAGAGGTGTGTTAGTGTCAGGTGCTTGGCTGTGGACGTGGTGAGACCCTGTGTCGATAAACAATTCTTGTAGATCATTGTATGATGCATATACTGTAGCTTGAGGCACCACGGCATGTAGATTTTTTTCATTTGTATACAATTAATTACAGACATCCGTTCTGAACATTTACACGATCGAGCTTACTCATGGGGAGTTCATATGGCAAGTCAAGAGGAAATACAAGCACTTTCAAGACCTCCACAGAGAACTTCTTCGATACAAAGCTTTCATCAGAATTCCTATTCCTACTAGGAGGTATGGTGTCACTGGGGGAACCTAGTTTTTTATTTCATTGGATTTTGTACTGTTGCTTAAAGTTCTTATTTCTAGTCACACAGTGAGAAGACAAACTGTACGAAGCGGAGAGGTCAGGGCGATGCCAAGTCTGCCCCGGAGTGCTGAGATGGTCAGAGAAGAACAGTCTTCAAGTAGAAGGGTAATCATTTTGCTACTTTAGTAGTAGAAAACTGCATTTAGCTTCTATCATTCTATCATGTAAGGTATGGGTTCCCTCTTCAGCAGAGTAGCCTACTTAGTGAGTCTTTTTTTATTTTGAAGTGATGCTGATGAATGCAGATTGGGCTTGAAAACAGTATGCAAATCCGTGCGCATTAGTACTTCCCTGGGTGCTGTCCCTGAATCACCTCAGACATGCACAACATTTTGCTTTATGCATAGGCATTTAGTAGTAGTGCATAAATCCATTGCTTACTATGGCTACAACACTAGGAACTGTGCCTGGTCACATCTAAACGTTTTAAACCAGAAAGCCCTTATTTTGAAACCCCTTTTTTTGACCTATGCTGCCATAAGACTTTTTATTTAGTAATTTTTTTTTATGTGTATTTAAACTATTAATTTTGCAACAGAATACAAAATAATAACAATAGAGGTACAAAAAAGTGCTATAAAATACCCCCATGTGTACAGCTTGCAAACCACTTAAATCATTAATTAATCAATCCATATCGTTAAAATCTGACAAAGGTGTCTCCCCTTTTAAATCCTCTATACTCCAGCGCTGACACTCTGGGGGTCCCTGCTGGTCTTTGTTTAAAGGGTGATTTCACCGGTCAAACATGTTCACTGCTGCTCTGTTCAAAATCTATGGCATTGACACAGATAGCAGAGTACATACTATTTTTTCATCAGTACTATAGACTTTGAATGGAGCTGCAGTGCATATGTTCAACCACCACTCCATTCAAACACTACCTTTGCTTTGTAAGTCATGGGTGGAGGAATGGGGATTTGGGGCCTCAACTTAACAATCAATGGTCATCCCAGTGGATAGGTGATAAATGGTGGGAAAACACTTTTTAAGTTTTCTGAAGCAATGACCATGCCCTCCATCCACTTGACCACCATAGCCAATCATTGGCCACAGCGGTCAGGTGTCACACATACACACATACTAGCAGCACTGCTGAAGTTGCAGGTGTAATGTGGATTTACACCTATCGTATAAATTAGTGATTTTTCTTCCTTTAATTTCTGGCTTTCATGCCAAAACTTATACTCAGCATGGCCATTTGTCCTTCTACTTATTAGCATTTTTAGTTTTCCACCTATGTATTTGGTTCTAGTACTTTTTTTTAATGAATTTTCATTTTTTTCTCAGAAGGCATCTTTGGGCATGTCCCTACAGTACGGGTTTGCGGCCATTTTTTCAGATCGTTTGCGGTTTTGCAAACCGTCTGAAAAACCGTCCGCAAACGAACACAATGGGCTTCTATGGAAAACCCGCCCGAAAAACATTGTACATGCACATTCTTCCGTCCGGTTTTCGAATGGAATATGAGCATGTGAATGGGAAGGGGGAGGGCTTTTCTCCGCTCATCGTGGAGAAAAGCCGCCCCCACGGCTGTGGGGACAGCACACAAACCGGACAAATACCGGTCGGATAAACCGGTGTAAACGGCCCTTTATACTCATGTGACTTTTATTTTCTACGATGATATCTGTTGCTGTTTTTTTTAATTGGAATTTTCAATAGAAAAAGAATATTACAAAGTCAAAAGCATTTGAAATGCACAAAGATTCAGTAGACAGTACTACATATATATGATGTCAATACCCAAAGTATATTAGGATAAATTATCAGATACACTGTCACAAAACAGGATATGGAGTCACATTATTATGAGCAATAAAAAGAAAAAAAGCAATTGCCATAATATTTAAAAAAAACAAAGCATTGGCTAATCTAAACCTCTGTAATCTTACACACAATTTATAGTAAAATAGAAAAATGAAACAGAACACTTTAGAATTCTATCATTGAACATATTAAGCTCCAAACTACACAGCATATACACTCACCGGCCACTTTATTAGGTACACCATGCTAGTAACGGGTTGGACCCCCTTTTGCCTTCAGAACTGCCTCAATTCTTCGTGGCATAGATTCAACAAGGTGTTGCAACGATGCTCAATTGGTACCAAGGGGCCCAAAGAGTGCCAAGAAAATATTCCCCACACCATGACACCACCACCACCAGCCTGAACCGTTGATACAAGGCAGGATGGATCCATGCTTTCATGTTGTTGACGCCAAATTCTGACCCTACCATCCGAATGTCGCAGCAGAAATCGAGACTCATCAGACCAGGCAACGTTTTTTCCACTCTTCTACTGTCCAATATCGATGAGCTTGGGCAAATTGGAGCCTCAGTTTCCTGTTCTTAGCTGAAAGGAGTGGCACCCGGTGTGGTCTTCTGCTGCTGTAGCCCATCTGCCTCAAAGTTCGCCGTACTGTGCGTTCAGAGATGCTCTTCTGCCTACCTTGGTTGTAACGGGTGGCTATTTGAGTCACTGTTGCCTTTCTATCAGCTCGAACCAGTCTGCCCATTCTCCTTTGACCTCTGGCATCAACAAGGCATTTCCGCCCACAGGATCTGCCCCCTCACTGGATGTTTTTTCTTTTTCGGACCATTCTCTGTAAACACTAGAGATGGTTGTGCGTGAAAATCCCAGGAGATCAGCAGTTTCTGAAATACTCAGACCAGCCCTTCTGGCACCAGCTACCATGCCACGTTCAAAGGCACTCAAATCACCTTTCTTCCCCATACTGATGCTCGGTTTGAACTGCAGGAGATTGTCTTGACCATGTCTACATGCCTAAATGCACTGAGTTGCCGCCATGTGATTGGCTGATTAGAAATTAAGTGTTAACGAGCAGTTGGACAGGTGTACCTAATAAAGTGGCCGGTGAGTGTATGTAGTACATGTAATGAAAGAAGAGGGAAAAAATACGACAATAACACAGACCAGACTAGACACATAAGGTGATAGAAAAGGGGGAAAACTGGAATGCAATGAGCCATGACTTCCTGTCTGTGCTGCTTATGCTTTACCATTTACTATGGCATAAGCATCCCAATTAGACCATATTGTATCACATTTGTCTACCCCATCGTTCAGGAGTGTTGTCATATATTACATTTGCTTCATATCTCTGATCCTGGAGGAAGATTACTTCTCCAGTTTCTTAAGATTAGGCGTCTCGCAGCTGTAAGTATATGCAAGGCAACCTGCCTAGTTTTTGAACCCAAATACTCTGGTATTAAATTCAATAAAAACACATTTGGGTCAACTAAAACTTGTACATTCAGTAGTTCTTCCAGAAGTCAATGTAACTCTCGCCAAAAAGGTTGAATCAACGAGCACTCCCAAAAAAATTGTGAAAACGATGCCCCCCTCTCATATTACACCTCCAACACGGATCTGGAATATTCGGATTAAATTTGTGTAACAACGAAGGGGTATGATACCAAAAATAGAGTATCTTGTATTGGTTTTCTTTGTACATGGTGCAGATTGAGGATTTGGAAGCCTTCTTCCAAATTATGCGCCATTCCTTTATCGATATAGGAGCATTCAAGAATTATCTATGGTTAACCGGATAATCAGGAGCTACTTAAATTTGTCTTCTCTCTTAAGTGAGGTGTTGAAGGTATACAGCAATGTACTTTGCAAATAGAAAATTTCAGTGCAACACTTGTAGACTCTACACCCTATAGAAGTACTATAACTTATATGTTGTTTACTCATGTAATGTGTTCCTCTTCTGTTGCAGAAACAGTTAGAAGATTACTTAAACGCGCTATTGAAGATGCCATTGTACAGAAATTATCATGCAACGGTAAGTGAAAAGTCTGTTTAGTCCATGTTCACATCACAACGTTTGACTCCATTGGTGGCATTCATTGGGGTACTTTAAGAAATTTCCCAATGGATATCGGGGCTGTGATAGGCTGTAAGAATCTAAAGGGTAAATGTAGTCTGGTTTAAGCAATGTTTACTATATTTCCCAAATGTATATGCTTTATTTCCAAGACACAAAAGTGTCGGAGACTAACATAAAGTATATTCATTTGGGAAATAGAGTAAAGGTAGTTCAGTCCAGACTACATCTGCTCTATAGATTCTGTCGGGATACATTTTTCAGGATATCCCGATGGATACCATTGACAGAGGCCTAAAATCTAATGTGAATGGGAGCTTACTTGGCAAACGCTCACTAAACTTAATGTTGGTTTTGCAGTTGTCACTCCCTGGATTACTAATTTTGGAAATAAATGACAAAGTATATGAGAATGTGGTTATTGATAAAGATCATTATGACTTATATGCAAACTAAAGTTTATAATACCGCAGCAGTGTTAACCTATCCTCACTTTTCACATCTGATAAAAACTCACTCTTCCCATGTCTTTTTTGTTTGATTTTCTTTGAAGCTATGGGAATGCAGTAAGTGTCATGTAGTCCAGATAAAAGTTCTCAATGGAATGCATGTACTTGTATCAGTCTAGTGATTTAATGGCTTGCTGTACACCAGGAGTGAATAGCCTTTGCTCCCTATTAGATTATACAGAATTAAAACGATGGCATGTGTGACTCACCATTTGCGTTAATGCTTTGGTTGACAATACATGCTTTATGAGGCTGCGCACAATGGGTGCGTTGGTGTTCAAATGACAGTGCACCCGTGATCTTTTATTACAAAATAAAACCCAAGTTTCAACAGCATTTCTGGTTGTAATTGTGCCTAGGATGAAGTCGTGCACTGCAATTGCTTCTGAAAACTCCCAGACTTCTCAATGTCCTTCAAATGACCTTAGCTAAAGTCTTCTCAAGGCGTGACTACCCAAATGATTTCATGAGCCACTAAAAACTCTATATGACATAACTCCCTCTATTGCTTAGTGACACTTACTTCACTTCTTGCTAACACTGTTGTGTTGGAGGATGTTATTTCCCATGCAGACACCCAGCCAGCTTTTTACAACACCCCTTTGGTAGTAATAGCCTAATAAAGTCTTGAGCTGAAGCCTGCTGAACGAAGACAGGGATCTTAAGGGGGTTGTCTCACTACAAGGATTGCTTTTTATGTTAAAGATCTAGCAAAAACAATTAACTTTGCAATATATGTCCATTAACAGTGTCCTACCTATTCCTAGATATCTCCTCTTGTATGGGCTGCATTAATTCCTCAGGTCGCTATAGCTACAGACCTGTTCGATCTCTCCTGATAGGCTGCCAGGGCTGGTTGCTATAGCTACAGACCTAGCTTCTACTGCAGTCTAGTGGAAGCCAGTAAACATGCCCCTGAATTCAAAGTGAAACCAAGAAAACAGGCCTTAGGTGAGATGAATCAATGTAGTGAGACAACCCCTTTAAAATTGACATGAGATGAGTAAAACTTTAGGAAACCTAGGCTTTGTTGTAGGGCAGCAAGACTGTGTAAAGTCTAAATTATCTATTTTCCCCATTCCTTTATTACAATAATTAAATTATTTAATTAATATGTAACATGTTTCCTTCCAGAGAGAATTTATTGATGTGAATCAGCTCTCCTTTATCCATGACCTTGGACCGAAGGGCATGTAAGGTTTATATGGTTAGTTTACTCAGCTGCTTTCTCCAATCTTAGTGGGATGTAGTGTGTGGTCTAAAAGAGGATGTCCCTTGCTGTGTACCAGGAGAGGACACTACACAATCTGTGTTTTTCGCTGACTAGCATAATTCTGTCTCATTGGGAGCTGTAAGTAAAGTATTGTGCAGCTGCGTTAACGTGTTCTCTGCTTGTTAAAATGTCTCTTAATAGCATTTAGAAGGTTGTGTTGGTAAATAGCACCAGCAGTATGTTCTCAGGACACATTTCTGTGCTTGCTAAGTTCACTTTAGACTCCGTTATTTGCAGTAGGTTTTTTAAACAAGTCACCAATTTTATATTGCTGAAAGGTGAGAATCATTACCACTTTTTAAAATCATACATTTTTGTATTGATTTTCCACTTGAATTAGCACAACATACTTAGAAACTTCGGTATAAAAATAGCACTCTGAATATTTTTTCTTCTGCTGAGAATCCTTACAAAGTCACTCCTGCTGTATTTAATAGTTATCTTTGTGTTCTGTACATACATTATAAGAAATGTAACCCTCTTATCCTTTGTTCAACTACTATAACTTGATTAACCACTTGCCAAATGGCCACTGACTAGAGATGCCTGGGTGGTCAACAAGTAACGCTACAGCACTGAAATTGCGCTGATGTACTAGCGGATCGTTGACTGCCAGCAACATCTGGGCTCTTCTGAGAGAAGGGAGGGATGGATTATTAGGGCTTGTCCTCACTGCATGGGTTTTCACCCGGTTTTACAGATGGATTTTGGTTTTGAAAACCATCTGTAAATGGGTTTCAACTTTTAAAATGGACTGCTATGGAAAATCCGTGCAACGGATTTTCCGCCGGACGGTTTGTTAGACCACCCGTGGTCTGAAAAACATTCAACATGTTCATTCTTCTGCCCGGTTTTTGGGTGGAATATGAACATGTTAATGCGAAGGGGGAGGGCTTTTCTCCGCAAACAGCGGAGAAAAGCTATCCCCCGTGTGCACGGCCGCAAAACAGTGCAAATACCGGTCTGGATTTCCGACCAGTATTTGCACTGTGCCGTGTGAATGGCCCCTTAATGTCCCTGCCTTCCCAATTGCTGTGTACATGCTGCTCAATGAGCACAGTGGGGCAAATTTATCAAGTAGATGCTGCAAACTTCTGGAACAATGTGTACCAATGTGTGCCAAAAATTAGTATTTAAAAGTTAAACTTTATTTATCAAATTTTATACAAAAGACAACAAGGGGAAACAAATTTACAGTAAACCTAGAAATTTTAAAACCCACAAAATCTCTGGTCAGGCTAAATGTGTCCTCGAAGTCAGTACTTTGTATAATTAAATATCCCCTAAAGTGCACAGCTATTTAAATTTTGGTATTAGAGATTCTTTAGTGTATGAATTAATCCACCCAGTGTTGCAACATGGAAGGTAGCACTAGATCAAGTGTAACTGCTGGTGCATCACTTCAAGTTAGTACTAGAGCAGTATTATTCCTTACTGCCTTACTCCACTACGATAATATATAGCACTCATTCAGATATAAATGCTGGTAGATCACTGCCTCTTTAATGCTACAGCAATATTAACTCATGCTAACTACTCCACTGAGATTATATGTAGGATAATGGCCAAAAACTTGCCAAGTTTTCAAATGCAGACATACCCCTTGTCACGGGGCTCGGCGCCGCGACTGGCCAGGAAACCCTGTACTCACCAGTCCCCGCTCCTGTGTCTAGCTCCGATGGCCGCCGGGCGCGTACCCGCTGCTTAGGGCACGCGATGGCTGGTCGGGATTTAAAGGGATAGCGCGCCGGTAATTGGCCATCGCTGGACGCTGACCCTATTTAGTGTGCACGCCTCCTACACTCACTGCCAGTTCATTGGTGTGTGTATTCAGAAGTCCGTCTTCTCTACCCGTGTACCAGTCCGCTTACGTTTCCTGACCTTGCCTGTTTGCCATCTGCCCTGACCGTCTGCCTGTCTCTGACCACGAACCTCTGCCGCCCGTCCTGACCTCCTGCCTGTCCCCGACTACGTCTCCGGATCCCGATTCTGTACCACGCATTACCCCGGCCACCGCAAGCAAGTCATGTCAGGGGCAGCGACCTGGTAGCCTCACGCCGCAGCAAGTCCATCCCACTTTGCGGCGGGCTCTGGTGAACACCGGGGGCTACTTAGACTCCGCTCTCTGGCGTGGCTTAACTATCATCGCTTGCGGTGGTCCAGCGAATCCACCTCTGCATTACACCCCTGCTGTATCAACAGCCAAAGTGGGAGAAAAATAGAAACTTAAATATATGACTCCCCTTCCAACAATTGGTTATACCAAAAATTAGCTTGAGCTGGCTACTGGGATATAGTAGTGCTTCAATTGCTGTCTCTGAAGACCAAAAAAGCTGTCACTGGGGCTTAAATCTCTCTAGCTATTAGGGTATGTCCACACGGCACTGGTTTTCCGTCGGATTTTCAGACCGATTTGAAAACTGTCTATAAACCGACTGTCAACCATCCTTATAGACTTTCATAGAAAATCTGAGCCGTAGTCTATCCATGGACCACTATGGAAATTTCCTTGCAGCGGTCCCCATTACACGGATTTTCCACCGGACGTTTTTTCAGACTGATGGTGGTCCGACAAACATTCAACATGTTCATTCTTCCTCCCAGTTTTCGGGCAGAATATGAACATGTTAATATGAAGGGTAAAGGCTTTTCTCCGCAAACCGCGAAGAAAAGCAGTTCCCCTGTGGCTGTGTGCACGGCAGTAAAACAGTGCAAGTACCAGTTGGGATTTCTGACCAGTATTTGCACTGTGCCGTGTGAACGGACCCTTACTGTCCCTGCCTTCCACAATCCTCAATGAGCACATTGGGGCACATTTATCAAGTAGGTGCTGCAGACTTCTGGAACATTGTGTGCCAAAATACTGACATGTATATGGTTTACATCGCATTTTTTATGTGTTTTATAGTCTCTACAAAATCACAAACTGTTTTGCCAACTATTTAAAGAAGGCAACATCAAATGCTTTATTAACTTTATTATATGAGGAATTCAGTGATTACATAAGACATAAAGAAGATAGTGTGAAATTGCATACACTTTCACACAATATAGATTACAAAGGCAAAGCACGCATATTATTGATTACAAATACTTACATTACACCTGTATATGGGTCAAAGCTTCATCAGGAATCTTAAAAGCATCATTTATCAGCATCAGCTGGGAAAAACGGGCCAGCGAAGATAGAGAGAATCCCTTAGATCAACACTGTGCACGGGTGTCCCCCTTATACAGGTCAAAGCTTCACCAGGAATCTTATAAACATCATCTATCGGCATCAGCTGGGAGAGGTGGGCCAGCGAAGATAGAGAGTATACCTGGGACCAACCCTGTAGCGGTGAGGCGTCCCTCTACAGCCCACAGGCTGCACTCTTCACCCGTTTATATCTTAACAAATGCTTGCATAACCAAGTGTTACGCAAGCTAACAGATCAGTATTTTTCCAGTATAAGGCCCCCGCTCCTCCGAATGGCCAGTTCTTCTGAGGTTAACCTGGCACTGGAAAAAATCCATCACCGGATGCTGAACACCCCGGTAATAAGCCATGAACACCTGCATTCCCATCCTTTCTCCCTAAACATTGCTGGGTAGTACTTTCTTATGCTTGGTTACTCAAATCCTATATTTACCTTTGCCCCCATGACAAATAAGGCTTTATTTTTTGTTTAGTTTTCAGATTATTCTGATTTTTTTGTAACCAGTTTCTATTTTGTAAGTTTTACACGCACATATACGGAATATAAACTAAAAAAAAGATATATATATATATCTTTTTTTGCAATATATATATAATATATATATATATATATATATATATATTGCAATATTTATATATATATAACTTTTTTTTGTTTATATTCCGTATATGTGTGTGTAAAACTTAGAAAATAGAAACTGGTTACCAAAAAATAAGAATAATCTGAAAACTAAACAAAAAATAAAGCCTTATTTGTCATGGGGGAAAAGGTGAATATAGGATTTGAGTAACCAAGCATAAGAAAGTTATAAATTTTAATCCTGCATGTACGAATAAAACTTTAAAATGTGCATGTGTCTGTTATTGAGCAGCCTGCTGATAGGGAACTAGTTAATATATACTCTGTTAGATGTTCAAGTGATTAAAGTTTTTGCAACATATAAGTACACAAGTGGCAGAAGTGTAGAGCAGCAAATAATGGTCAAAAGAGCTTTTATTTTTGACGTGTATCTCATACATTAGATGTTGGATGTATATGTAGTGTAGCTGAGAACACTTTTTTACCCCTTTCTTATATAAAATGATAAGGTTGATATAAAAAATGAAATGTCTTCTGGATTGTTATAAGAATTGTGCTGGTAACAGAAATACTCTTTGCCTTTCAGTTTGTTTTGTCAGATGCTAGTAGATAGACCTCCTTTACACGGGCAAACACTCACCCTGTGTGTACGTTCTACTGTTTGAACACAAGTGTTGCATCTTTTTCTTTTTTTTTTAGTAAACCCCTGTGTTATGTTATCATTATAACATGTCTCCTTAGATGAGCAAAATACTGGAACTTTCAAGTGTGTAACTAAATATTTCATAAACTGGAATTCAGGACTTGTGATCTTAGAGGGGTCATTTGGTGGATCTCTGATCTCTACACATTGGCATGTAGGAATGTAGAGGGCCTCACAACAGCTGAACTGCCATAAAATTATCAATTAAGACGTTAAAAGTAAAGCTCTCTATATTAAACTTAGCCGTGATGAGTATAAGATGAATGATGCTGACAGAATCTGCTTATGCTTTCTTTTAGAGAAGGAATGATCATGAAGAGATCTGGTGGGCACAGAATACCCGGACTGAATTGCTGTGGACAAGGAAGTGTTTGCTATCGATGGTCAAAGAGGTACTGGACATAGTATTATACAGAAACATTTTCACTATTTGACCTGAAGTCCTAGGTGCTTAATGGGCACTGCTATCGCCTAAACTAACTTTTTGTAGGGTATCTTCTTCCTTGGGTTCATTTATCAGTTCTTTAGTTCTTTTTAGGATAGGCTCAGATGTGGTCAAGAAAACTCAGCAGCTGATTTTGCTTAAAAATAAAAAATCTGTAGGAAGCCTCTGAGTTAAATGCAAAGGTTTGTAAAAATATCAGATAAATTATTTATTGAAAATTTATGTTCCCATCTTGCACTCTGATGACCTATTGATAGAATACACCATTCAAGTGTGATAGGTATAGATCCCACCTCTGGGATCTCGAGAATGGGCGCTGAAAGTCTCCCTAGAGACTGGTTGCCTTTATATACAACTGTCTATGCTTTTCTGTGGAGGTTCCAAATACAACCAAGTGGAACCCACATCTATAATATTCCATCAAAGTGTGAGATGGACACACCCCTTTTACAGACTATCATGGAAAGAAATTATACAAACTTGAGAAACCCCCAGCCCACCTACACCAGAGTTTGCCTAGCAACCAATAGAACAATACCAACGAAGTATACTAATACTATCATTCCCAAATTGTCCGTCCCTATAATCCATTTAGAAAGTCTCAATGGGCAAATAAAAGACTAAGTCTGATTTAAACATGTCATAACATTACTCAGTGTTGGAACATGGCAGAAAAGGTCAATCTAAAGACCTTTAGCCGCAGCCCTTACATTTTCTCATACAGGAAGTTTTTTCTTCTTTTTTCTTCAAAACATATATTCACCCTAAAGATAAATTCCTTTCTACATGGATGCTCCTCTAACAGGAAGGACTATGATTTTCCTAGCAGCATTTTATAGATGGGAGACCACCACTTTCTCATGGTCATCCGGCTGCAATCCATCAACAAACTCTAAAATACAGAATAATGAATTATTCTGTATTTTAGGGTATTATTCTGCAGTCTGAGATAACTTCTATCCATAAATTTGTAGCAAAACACTAAGAAATTCTTCAGTAAATCCATTATGTAATAGTAATTCTTCAAATAAAAAAAAAGCAGCTTGGCATAAAATATGTGCAGATTTTTTACAGTCAATATAGTTGCAGATTCGAGGAAGCAATGCTGTCCTCCTCTGCTGCGAGACATTCATTGTCCTGGGTACATGGGTTGCTCCGCTCTGCCCATTTGACATCACTTCCTTTTTCCCAACTTTGGGGAACCCGATTTGGGGGCCCCTTCCTTCACCCTGCCCAATGGGGCGGTGTTCCCAACTCATCACAAGCGGCTAACCTCTAGACACCGGGAAACCCGTTACAAGCTCCTGACCCGGTGGTATAGAGTCCCCTCAGTCTTTCACCCCTTTTGGGACCCCGTCGGTCCAGAAAACCTGCTGGAGATTCGGGAGGGGGGTGGGGACTTTTTTCCCATGTTTGGGTGGGGTTGCCCACAAATCGAAATTCTGGATTTCATCCCCGAGGGGATCGAGGGGGCAATGGGGTTTCTTTGCCCAATACACCGGGGCTTTTCTTTTTTCATGTTTCCCATCCGGGTTAAAACATTTAAGAATCCCTTCTTTAAACATCTGCACAAACAGCAAAACCGTGGTCCAAAGGAGGGGAATATCCACTTCCCCCCCCCTTGAGGGCTGGTTGCGGAGATCAGCTTTTTACAAAAAGGAGGAACTGATTGCCCCAAAACCCCTGAGCAAGGGCCCTTTAAATTTTTAAAAGAACATGGGCCAGCTGGCCCCTCCTTCAAAAGTTTTTCCGTTGTACCTTTCCATTGCTATTTAGTTGGCGTCTTTCCTGCACTGGCTCCCGTCTGGGGCCCTTTTGGGGGGGGACAGGGCACCCCCTCTCCTTCTCCCCCCTCCCCCCCCCTTTTTTTTTTTTTTTTTTTTCTTTCTCCTCCCTTTTCCCTCTCTTCCTCCCTTTTGTCTCTGTATGCTTGTAGGAGTGACGCTTGTGCATGAATTTGTTGTGTCCCTTCTGTACGTCCCTGTTCCGTTATGTTACTAGCCCCTACCAGCTGCTACTTGAACCAGACCGCATAGAAATCCATCATTTCCTATGTGGCAGCTTTTGGCATGAAACCCATTTTCCGTATGATTATACGATGTTTATTTCTTATTATTGATGTATTTTTGTGTATTTTATAGGTACATGTTGAATACCTTCTTTGCTCATTTTCATATCTTTGACAATGTCTGATTGTTTGAAAGTGTCATTGTCTTTCAATAAATCTTTCGTAATTTGAAAAAAAAAATAGAGTTGCAGAGAGCTGCTGCATGTGAATGAGAATGGTGGCGCTTTTGGCTGTTCGCCAAACTTATAAGGAAGCTTCTGAAAGTAGATGAGCGCACACACTTGGCTATATTCGGAAGTTCCCATAGATGTTAATGAGGAGGACAACCACAGGTGCCGCCCTCCTTATTCAAATGCATGGCTGGCTTGCAGTTTGCTGATAGTGGCCACCACTGGGGATTTCATCATAGTAAAACCCCTTTAAACTTCTTACAGATGATCATCATCAGATGTGATAAGCAGATACTTATCATATCTATCTGTATTTGTAAAAATAAGTGTTCTGCTGATCTGAGTACAAATGTTTTTAGAGGACTCCAGAATTTTTGTGCTTAGTGCAATTTAAATATATTTTAAAGGAAATGAAGTAGGGATCTTGTAGCACCACCTGTTGGTTGTTACTTTCCGCAATTCACATCTGACTCGCTGAGCCTTGCAATGTAAATGGAATCAGAGCCAACTCACCTAGCCAACCAGTATTCTACTCTGTACTGATGAGGGGCAGCATCCCAAAACAGCTGTATGTAGATGAATATCTGGTTGGCTCTAATCACATTTACATTCCAAAGTTCAATGAGTAGGATGTGAATTGAAGAATGCTACATTCAATAAGTGGCGCTACAAGAGTCCCTACATGGTGCCTCTCCCTAATGAGGAACATTACTCCTTTTGAGTCTCTCATCTTGCCAACCAGTATTCTACTCGGCACTGATGTGGGACAACACCCCGAAACAGCTGTATGCAGATAAATATCTAGTTGGCTGTAATCCCATTTACATTATAAGGCACTGTGAGTTGGATGTGACTTGAGGAACACTACATCCATTAAGTGGCACTAAAAAAGTCCTAGCTCGTTTCCTAAATGGTGCCTCTCCTTAATGAGGAACATTCCTCCTTTTGAGCTATCCCTGGAGCCTCTCACCTTGCCAACCAGTATTCTCCTCTGCACTGATGAGGGACAACACCCCAAAACAGCAAGTCATCGTCAACATTCTCCTTCATATTTTCTCTCTAAAAATGTTAATTGTAGCTCTCATCACATTTTGCAGATGGCTGGTTGTGAAGGATTCTTTCCTTTTGTACATGAAGCCTGACACTGGAGCCATATCGTTTGTTCTGTTAGTTGATCAGGAATTCAACATAAAGATTGGGAAAAAAGACACCGAAACTCAGTATGGTTTACGAATAGACAATCTCTCCAGGTGAGTTTAAACTAGTCAGCCAGTTTCCACCAATGTGTGCTTCCAAAAACTACATTTTATCATTTAGAATATATGAAAATGTATGTGCTTCAATGATCTATTCCAACAGTGGAGCCAGAGAAGTAGAAAATGACTGGTCCTTCAGTCACCACATAAATCTTTCTGGCTACAACATCATAGTCTAAAAGGTGAGCGTTCCAGCATGTATATGTGCTACTCTGATCGAGTCTGCTGTATGTCAATTTCTCAACACAATTTGTCTCCCGTCGGTTAAATATCTTTGAAAGATGGAAAGCAGAAAAATATAGTGCATATTTTTTTCTGCTCTCGGGGAGACAAATTGTTTTTAACTCCTTAACGACCCTGGATTTATGAGTACCTGCTAAATAGCCAGTTGGTCTTAGCTGCTAATTGCAGCTAACAACCGGCGGTTACAGCGTGTAATGGTGCCGGCGGCATCCCACGCTGTTTAATTCCTTAGACACCACGGCAAACATGGCCGCTGCATCTAAATGAATGTGAAATGGTGTTGATCGGAGCACCCCCGGTTAAAATGGCAGCTGGCATGTTTTCTGTTTTACTACTTCCTGCCCCAGACAGGAAGTAGTAAAACCGCTGTCTTTGTTTACACTAATGCAAAATTAATGTAAAAAAAAAAATCAAAAAATATTAAAAGCTGTTGAAGAAAAAAATTCTAAACGCCAAAATTGTGTTTTTTTGGTCATTTCACATCCTCTAAGAATTGGACTAAAATTGATAAGCAAAGTTGCATGCATTCCAAACTGGTACCATTTAAAGTACACATCAGCCCACAAAAAATGCACCCCCACTCAAGTCCACATGTGTTAGTTCAAAAAAGTTATTGGTCACAGAAAATGGTGCCGCGGCGCAAATTTCAAAAATCAAAAGTGTTTGGATTATTTTTACGGTACCAAAACATAATGAAAATCCTATATGTTTGGTGTTGCTGGAATCGTATCAACTTGTAGAATACAGAGAACACAACATTTATACCGGAGAGTGAACGCCTTAAATAAAAAACCTGCAAACATGGCGCAAGTGAGTTTTTTTCCCACTTGGAATTTTTTTGCGGATTCCCAGTATATTCTATGGTACAGGGAATAACACCATTAGAAAGTACATCTTGTCCCACAAAATAAAAGCCCTCATATGTCTAGGTAGGTGGAAAAATAAAAAAATTATGGTTCTTCGAAGGCGAGAATGACAAAACAAACGTGTCAACAACAAAAAAAAAAAACGCAAGGTCCTTAACGGTATGTTCACATGGCATAATTGAGGTGTGCAGTTCACCACGTATTTGCGCTTTAATACGGGCGAAATGCGTGCCGCAGTTAAGGTGATTCATGGCTCTCATTGAGAACTATGAATTACGAGTCGTCTCCCCCTCAATCGTATTGTATGCCAGACGGGTCACTACTTCGCAGCGCTTATGCGCCACTGATAACAGAAGTAAATGGGGCCAGCCGGGGTCCGCGCCTGTCCCTGGAAACACACGGCGTACTACGGCGTGTACAGTATGCGCCCCAGTACGCCATGTGAACATGCCCTTAGGGGGTTAAGAATTGACATATAGCAGACCAAACGTTGAACAGAAATATATGTATATATATTCCTTCTCCATTGAATGGCATAATGATCTGTATCTGATGGCATCCATTAATAGGTGTATGAAAGCTTGGAGTTTTTATTACTTATTACAAAGTAATTCTACAGGGTTTTTAGAAGTAAACATTTTAGTTTACTTAAAGGGGTTGTCTCACTACAAGGATTGCTTTTTTGCAGAAACAAGTCACTTTGCGATATATGTCCATTAACAGTATCCAACCCATTCTGAGATATCCCCTCTTGTATGGGCTGCATCAGCTCCTCAGGTCCCTATAGCTACAGACCTGTTTGATCTCTTCTGATAGGCTGCCAGCACTGGTTGCTATAGCTACAGACTTGGCTTCTACGGCAGCCTAGTAGAAGCCAGTAAATACGCCCCTGAATTTAAAGTTAAACCAAGAAAACAGGACTGAGGTAAGATGAGTCAATGTAGTGAGAAAACCCCTTTAACACCTAGATGATCAGCCTGTTTTTTAAATTTAATGTAAAAAAATGATTTTGCTACAAGTGAATTAAAAAAATAAAGAAAATACATTTGTCATGTCTCTTTAGAGTTAACTTTATTTGTGCAAGTTTCAACATTCTGTATCTGTTCGAAAAGGGTCTGGATGCATTTCTGGAGCGTAATAATATAAAAAGTTATAGTGACTAGGATTCTGGAGAAGGGGCGTTGATCCAGGGATTTATTCTGATTGCCAGATTGGAGTCAGGAAGGAATTTTTTCCCTAAAATGAGGACAATTGGCTTCTACCTCATGGGGGTTTTTGCCTTCCTCTGGATCAACACTATAGCATAATAGGCTGAACTGGATGGACGTCTGTCTTTTTTCGGCTTTACAAACAATGTAACTATGTGAGAAAGATCAGTTAAGAGACTGGCTCTTCAAGCAAATTTAAAATGGGGACCCACCTTCTTCTAACATGGGCTCTCTATTGACATGAAGGATCTGATCTTCCCTGCCTCAGCCTAACCCATCATTCCTCTTTGGAAACCAGGAATTTTAGGGTATGTTCACACGGGCTAATTTACGGCCGAAATTACGGTAATGCATAGTTCTCATAGAGAACTATGGATTACGCCTCCTCTCCCCGCTCGTACAATACGATCGGGAGATAAGTGACATGTCAATTACTTGCGGTGAATACGCACCGCAAGTAATGCATGTTTATGGGGCCGCTATTCTGTGCAATTCCCTAAGCACCCGGCATAATGGCGGCCGTACTGTACGCGCCAAAATTACGCCGTGTGAACATAGCCTTACAGTTGCTGACAATTTGTATAAGGGATTGCGCATTAATTTAGAAAAGGCTGTGCACAGGGGCTTAAAACTTGGGGGGAAAAAATTGCCTAGCCTCTGAAGCCCACTCTGTTCCAGCACCACTGGTGATCCCTGACAATAATGTCATGTTCATCGGTCACATGTTGCCGCAGCCAGCTACTGTTCTCAATGGTCAGGTGCTATTCATACAGGAAAAATACACTGGGAACAGTTATTGGCTGAGTTGTTATGTGATAATGAATGTAATTTCATCAGGCAGAGCTTTACAGGTGAGTTTAGGTTTTTCTTTTTTCTATTTGTAGCCCCCTGGACGAGCACAGCCTTTTTAAAAATGGGCAATCCCTTTAAATACAGTAATTCTGGTGATATAGTAATAGGGGAAAACTTGTAACCAAAATACACCTTTCTATGTTTATATGTATTGGATTCACTACTGTTGCATTTTAATTGTAATAAACTGTTATATAACATGTAATATGAGTGATAGTGTTCTTGATTTTCAATTTTTGCTTTTTTCAGGTCTTTAATTTTGAAGTGTAACAGCTACAGGCATGCACGATGGTGGGGTCAGGCCATTGAAGAATTTGTTAGAAAGCATGGGAAAAACTTCCTGGTAGAACATAGATTTGGATCATATGCAGCAGTCCAAAAAAATACCCTCAGCAAATGGTATGAACTATGCTTAGAATATCTAAGCTGTTAAATTTACCTAGTCAGATTTTATGGTTTGTGGATGCAATAAGTAATTACTTAAATAGTAAAAATCTCTTGTGACCCAGCAGAAGAGCTTTTGATTATCTATACGTTTAGCAATCTGCTTTTTTTTTTTTTTTTAAAACAATGGGGCTAAATTATCATCTTTTGCTTTTGAACTGTGTCCAAAATGGAAATATTCAAGTGGGTTCAAAACATTCAGCTCATAACAATTGTCCAAAAAGATGTCGCTTATTAGTGATGTCAACAAAGCAGCATGTGATTCTTATGATACCCTCTGTATTTCAGTAATATTGGCTCTGCAGCACATTTTGAATCAAACATCAGTACAGACAGTCCTCGACTTACACCGTTCCGACTTACATCAGCCCCCTAGTTACAAACAGAGACGTACGGGCCATGTTGGCACTTGTAGTTCTATGTTCCACAGCAGATAGTAGGTGTGGAAAGGCAAGTTCCAGCATGCCACAGCAGCACATTAGGTGAAAATAGTTAAATCTTCTTAACATGGGCACAGACAGCAACACAAGTGTAAAAACCCTTACCTGCACTATCCAAAACAGAAAAAATCTTTGTCCTAGAGTTAAATTTAATAAATATATCTGTTCCGACTTACAGTCAGTTTCAACTTAAAGGGGTTGTCTCGCTACAAAGAATAGCTTTCAAATTGTAGGGAACACAAAATAAAGACATTTTCCAAATATATTGCTTTGTTCCTCTGTTTTCCCTAAGGAGATACAAGTGAATTTATGACCTCCCTGGCTATTTCTGTTCCCTCAGTAACTGACCTGTAAACAATTCTCCCCCTGCTGTTTGTTCAATGAGATAACAGTGAATGAGGTCATCACACAGGTCTGGGCAGTGTCCTGTGCTGCTCAGCAGTAAAAAGCTTGATTTATGTAAAATAAACAGAACTGTATTTAGGGCTTTTGTTTAGGGATCAGATAAGAAGTCCTGTTAGTAGATTGAGAAGCTAATCTGATCTAATTAGCAACTGAAAGCACAACAGAGCACAGAGCTGTACAAGCATGGAGCTTATGCAAATTAGTCAGTCTGAACCAGGAAGTGGCAAAGTATTTCATTCATGCATTCTCTGAAACTCTGAAGGGAGACAACTCCTTTAACAAACCTACAGTCCTTATCCTGTTGGTAACCTGGGGACTTCCTGTAGAGCATATGTTTATTGTATAAAGAGTTTTATTTCTTTTTTTCCATTTCTGTTTACTCTGAATAGTATCTGAGCAGATTAGTTGCTTTATGGAGTTAGAGCTGCAGGGAGTTTTATGGTGTGAAACTGATTGGAAGAATATTCGGAGCAGTTTACTCATGTGCACCGGGAGTATTAAGGGGAACCAATAGTAGGAATAAATAAATCCATAAACAACTTGTCTGCATGTTGTGAATGTATTATTTTTAAAGTAGTTTTTGATATGCTACACAAAAACAACCTAATACTATTAAAGAGCAGTTAGAAATAATAAGTAATTTTTTTCTACAGTTGCTGATGCTAGGTGGAGCTTGTCAAACAATGTATAAAGCCAGTGATAGGAACAATGTATTTCTTTATTTCTTTTCTTCATTATAATGTATTAATTTGTTATTTTTAAAGTAGATTTTTTTATATGCCACACAATGTGAAAACAAACAAAAAAATTTCAAAAACAAAAAAAATAAAGGGAATTTTTTGGTAGAACAATGTTTAAATCCAGTGTTAAGTAGAATAATGTATTTCTTTTCTTCGTCATAATTTATCAGTTCATCTTAGTAGCTAAATCTGTTCCACAGCCCTTTCTTCACTTATCCTCTATTACAATACTAGGTGACACTTGGCCTTATGACCTCCTGAGGTGCAGTACAAGCAGGAAATTAATAGGGTGCTACCGCTGATTGATGGTTATGTAAAAGCATTTGCTTTACTACTTTAAAGTCAATTGATGTTTTAATAACCCATGAAAATAAAATGTATAGATCACGTTTTTGATTGTGTGATTAATGTTAAATGAATCCAGTGGTGCTTTTTCTTTTCTCTTATGTGGCGTAGGAATGGTGGATCTGTCACGTCGTCTTTTCTAGTTAGTATTCCTTATGGAATGTGCAATGTTTTGCTGTATTCATTGAGCTGAAATGTCAGCCCTTGGTGGCAAACCACCTGACATATTGGATACAATTTATGCTAGTTCACAGGAAGGAAAGTTTTTTGTTTTTTTTTTAGGAAATTAAAACACACGAGCATATCATCATATAATTTACATTTCATGACTACCCCTACTGTACTTCGGCATTGCCACATTCACTGATTTTACAAGAAGACTGTTGCTTTATTCTAAATATATCATCACAGGTCCAATTAACATCACACGTCTGCCCTACTTTGCAGGTATCCATTAGGATATATTGAAAAAAGTATCCGATGTCTACTGTGGCAGAGCCATAGGAGACAGTAGAAAGCATGTAGTGTCTTTTAGACTAATTTGCTCTACTTCATTTCAGTCTGGACTTTATGCACATGCATGAAAAATTTCTAAGACTTTCTTTGTTGCCCATCACAATCAATCAGATCTCCCCTTTCATTTTTTCAGATCACTATATGAAATTATATAGATTGGTTGCTATGGGCTGCAAAGAAAGTCGTAGCCCTAGACAGTTTTCATGCATGTCCCCTTATGTTTCAGACAGAAAAGCCTGGTCTGAATGAAGCTTACATAAACTTTATGTATCCAAGCTTTTATTTGACACCCTAAACTTTGGTCTCGCTAAGGTTAATCTAAAGTGCCTTCCTTATCGTTGCATGAGGTCTGCTGGAATGTTATTTTTGCATAGTAAATAATTGCTCATCTGTAATTCACATCACAAGTTATAGTTCATTTCAGTAAAAAAAACATTCCTGCAATTTGCTGCTTTATTACAACATTTACCTAGTGGAAGGAAATGAAATGGCCTCTATTATTATAATGAAATCACGAGGCGATGCCATTACTGAGCAGTCATTCCATGTAGCTACTTAGCATATTGCAAGGAATTCTTTAAGGAATATGACCTCTTGGTCACATGGTAATAAGTTTGCTCTCTTTTAGGTATGTCAACGCCAGAGGATATTTTAATGATGTGGCTGATGCAATGGAAGCGGCAAAAGAAGAAATTTTCATTACAGATTGGTGGTTGGTATTCTCTTGGATCCTTCAAAATGTTTTGCTGTTAATGCTCCTGTGGTGCTATAAACATGTGCCCATGGTTAGAGCACATGGCATAATGATAAGCAGATAATGAAAAAAGCTTCTTATTTCCACCTATGTATTTAAAGGGAATCTGTCGACAATTTTTTTTATTTTATTTATTAAATCAAGCCCCTGATACATATTCTTTTCTTCTCGGCCATTTTTATTTTATGATTGTAGATTTCTCAATTTGGCGGCCTATATATGATTGTGGAGAAGACATTCTTGCTTGCACTGCTTTAACAGCAGTCAGAGAGATGCTTTACAGCAGTTTCATGCACATAGGAGCCTTAAGACTGACACGGTCCCATTGACTTCTATAGGAGAGTTTTCAAGGCATGCTGTGTGACCTGGGAAAAATCACTGTGCAGGGAGGGGGAGAGGGTGAACTGTGACATCTCCTCTTGCGACTGGTGGCTCTTGTGTTATCTATACACATTGGTATCACCTTTCAGTTTGACCCTGCTTTTACTGATAATGAGCAGACTACTGAGAATCTTTCTCTATAGAAGAGGAAGTGTCAGACTATTATTAGGCTTAGTGGCCAAAGTATAAACTGCAGGACTTAAGAATCAATAAAAAAATATTGAACGTGATATGGAAAATTAAATAAAACATAACCAAAAATTCCTAAAAAATGTGTTTAACATAAAAATGTGAGTTAAACAATAAGTAATTTTTTGATGACACATTCCGTTTAAAACTTTCTGGAGCATTTGAGATCTAGAGGAAGCAGACAGATATTAGTGATCATAAGGGCAGACTTCTCTGTATGGGTGAATTCACACAACTTATAGTGGCACATACTGTGTGCACTGCTATACACCTGCTGCTCTTTAGAAGTACACGCTGGCTGGCGCATACTTCTAAAGTGCTCTGGCCCACCTGGGCATGCAGTACATGTTGGGGAATGAATACACTATAAAATCATAGCACTTAATAAGTGCTGTGATTCTACCGTACTTTGGGCATATTACAGTCATTCTTACTCTAGCCATAAATGGTAGCAGAGGAACGTTTATGATCAAGGGTTTGTCAAGTTTTATGTATATTGGAACATTATGCAGTATAATTAAACTCTGCTCACAATATACAACGGGTACATTGATTAAGGCAGATGTGCACAAAAAATACTGGCATACATGCCATACACTACATTTATGTGTTTAGACAGTTTCTAGACATTTCTGCACTTCGTCCAACAAAAGGGGCTTGGCCTCAAAAGGTATGGGGCTTCACGGAAAGGAGACATGGTTTAGTATGCAACATTGTGCACCAAAATTTTTCCACAATTTGTGGCATAAAACAAACCAACTAAGGGTGCGTTCCCACAGCAGAGGATAAATACCGGTCAGTTTACCCGACCGGTATTTGTCCTGTTATGCGGCCGTCCCCATCATTCTATTTTCATACATGTTTATGGAGGGAGCCATCTTGCCTAAGCTGCTGCTAACCGCATATGCTTTGTGGCAGCCACATGGACTACTGGAGCCTGCAGTCTCATAGATTATTCATTGACTTGTATGGGAGAGTATTGTAGTCATACTCTGTGATCAGGGAAAAGGTCAGTGGGCAGGGGGGGCAAAGAGTAGAGCTGTGACCGTCACCTATTGTGAATGATGGATATTTTGCCATATATACACTGGTGTCACCTTTCAATGTAATCAGCCTGTGAAGATAACAAGAAGACTGCTGAGAAGTGACCTCTATAGAAGTGTCAGCCTATCATGAAGCCTAGTGGCCAGAGTGAAAGCTACAAGATTTCAGCATTTTTCGAACCGTAAGGGTATGTTCACACGATGTACTGTGGCACGTACAGTACGCGCCGCAGTACATTGGTGATTCGGGAGCTCGTGCTAATATGCGCGTACTCCAGCGGCGCGTGATGGGAGGGGTTGCCAGCCCGCCGGCCCCATTGACGTATTTCGCCGCAAGTAATTGACATGTCACTTATCGCCTCGCTATTATTGTATGAGCGAGGCGAAGAGGCGTAATCCATAGTTCTCTGCGAGAACTATGGATTACCGTACTTTCAGCGCGCATCCCGCCCGTATTAGAGTGCAAATACGCAAGGAAATGCGTGTCGAAATAACCCCGT
The DNA here is from genome assembly GCA_025379985.1 of Phyllomedusa bahiana. Taxonomy (NCBI): domain Eukaryota; kingdom Metazoa; phylum Chordata; class Amphibia; order Anura; family Hylidae; genus Phyllomedusa; species Phyllomedusa bahiana. The sequence continues at coordinate 58,422 of JAODAL010003554.1, forward strand.
GTGAACATACATAATGAGATTAAAAATGTAAAAAAAAACAAAAAAAAAACGAAAACACTCAAACATCTTAAAAAAAAATATGTTTCACAAATTATGTCCATGAGAGAAATGATAACTGACAAAAAGGTGTACTCACATTAATCAATGTGTAACCATTCTAGTCACACAATTTAGGATTGCAAGTATATTATCTTCAGTATGATTATTAAGCTGTTATTTGTTATTATTCTAATTTGGTAATAAGATTATGAATATATTCTGCATGCTGCACTCTTAACTGTAATTTTTAATGAACAGTACAGACCACTTAGATGTAATCTCAGGGAAAATAGCTGTGTGTGTATGGGGGGAGGATGGTTTAGAACACATTTGTAAACCTCAGGGCCCCCAGGCTGACTCCATATCATTTTCTGTGGCCTGTGAGAGCTTAAATACAGCAAGCAGGGATTAACAAGGACCAGGCACAGAAGGACCAGCTCTCCACTTTTCCCAAAGGATGCAGCCAGTGCTTGACTAAGGTGGCAGCACCAGCATAGAGAGCGTCCTCCATCTTGGATTCTGAGCTCTGACTCACACCCTGACATTGCTCTGTTCTGCAACTCGAGGGCAGTGGCACGGCTCAGACAGCACTACCTAGGCACCCTAGCAACGTTTCAAGGCCTTCCAACGGCCCTTGGAGGGTAACCATAATATTGATGTTTCACTTGGTGAAACTACTGACTTAGAGGATTATGTATATAAATATTGTCCATTTCTCAGAGGTGCCAAGTAGCCAAAACACCAGGAAATGGACAACTAGGGCCACATGTATGAAAATGTCTAGGTCCAAAATTCACTTTGTTGCCCATAGCAACCAATCAGAGCACTCCTCCCATTTTTCCAGAGCAGTGTATGGAATGAAAGGGGCGCTCTGATTGGTTGCTATGGGCAACAAAGTGCGTTTTAGACCTAGACCGTTTCATACATGTGGCCCTTAGTGTCTGTTTTTTGGATAGTTTTCCATGTATGACTTTGAAACTATGGCCGTTAAAAGGTCAATTCAAAGCAGGAAAGGTCTATCCCCTAACAAACATTATGGAATCACCACACTTAGATGATGATTATCCAGCCCTTTGTCTTCATAGCAATTACATGAAACATAGATTTGAAACAAAATAATGTTATAGCTGAACATTACGATTCATTAAACATACCTCAAACTAATAAAAATAAATTATTTTACTGGCATATATTTTTCAAGATCAGCTAGAGGCAACAGTTATAGAATCACCATGCCATTTGCTTTATTAAAATAAATACGAATGGGAGTCTAAAAATGCAAATTAGTCTGCAGTTAAAGGGAAGTGCTTACTGATATTACCAAACTGTTGGTTTTGGCTAATTAAAAAAAAACCTGGCCTAATAAAAGTTATCCATAAAGGTGAAAATCTAACATGTAGTGTGGCAGATGTTGGTTGTTAGGGTGTGTTCACGCGATGTAGGGGGCGTATTTTGGGGCATAACTGAGCTGCAATGCGCATGATGTATGCCCTGCTAATACAGTAAAATCATAGCTCTCATTGAGAGCTATGATTTTCCGACATATTTCCTGGCGCCTACTGACAGAAGTGACATGACACGCTAGGGAAAGGAAGGATGAATGGGGGCCACGCTGGAGTGCTTAAAAGTACGCATTGGCCATAGGCGTATAGTGACACACACACTATGCACTGCTATACGCTGTGTGATCCCGGCATTACTATAAAGGTGTGTTTAAAATTTGTTTCAATTATAAACTGAATGGATATAAAGAAAACATACCAAGACACAGTAGACCAAGGAAGACATCAAAGTACCTGGTAGAGCGCTCAAAGCAAAATGCCTTCACACCCCATAACGTACTACTATATCATGAACACTACCCTGTTTATGACATCATGGGGTTGTTGTGGGCATTTGAGGTGCCTGCATCATTTAACTCTAATTAAAACAAGGTATGCAAGTAGTAGGTGCTTACCATTACCCCATCTTGATGAAATCCTCTGGTAATCATCTTGTAGAGTTCTCGACTGGAGCTGGGACTCTTCAGATGTTCAGCAAATCCTTACAAAATTTAGGTGAGGTCGTGACTCCATCCATAAAATGTAATCCTTTATTTTAACATTAAAACGCCATAAAAACAAACAGCGCAAGCCTACGCATTTGTGATCCTCTCTGGATCCTTGATTACAGCTCATTTAACTCTAATTGCAGCCATTAGATTCGCATGGATGCTGCAGTCAATAGTGACCATGGCATCTAGATGGTTGGCAGTGGGAGTGGGCTCATCGGCCCCCACAACATGAACACGCCGTGCTAGTGGTTGCCATAGCCTCACTGCAGCATTCACATGCCATTGCCTGACGTCACTATTTGGAAGTAAATGCTCCGCATAGTAGTGTCAGTAAATAGCGACGTTCTGTTTAGTTAGAGCCAGAAGTAAACAGAATACCAGTGGAAACAGTTGACAACAACAACACTGGAACAACGGTGAGAGGTGAATTGAGTATAAGCTTTTATTTACCAGGGTAGCAATATTCTAAAATATTTTATCAAAATGACCCAGACAACCCCTTTGAATTTGAATTTAGCTTTGAAGCAAAGTAGGTGTTAGAAGTGTGAGATTTCTCCATTGTTAATAGAGATAAAACAAGAATTGTTCAGCTAAACTTTGCCTATATTAAATCTTTTAAAGCCAATTTTCTCATTAACTCAAATGGGAGCCCAAAATAGCACATCCGCCTGTACCTCAATTGTTTAAGATCACTGAGACCCAGTACATATAAAACAGGAGTATATTTAGAATATTCTCAGATATGTCCAAATTCATTTCTTGAGTAGAACAAAGCCGCTCTTTTAAAACCTGTTGCTATGAAAACCACTAAATGAGAACCCAGACTGTGGTATGTTTTGTCTAGCCGAGTTTAATGCTTTCCAGCGTTATGGAACTAGTCTGTTTCTCAGGAAGAGGAATGTTCTAGTGTTTGCATAGCATAACCTTGTGAAGCTAACACTTTCCCTAGGCTGTGGAGGAAGGATGGCAACCTTGGCATTTCTGTGCGTGTGCCAAAGTTTTCACTGACTCACATCTCAAACAGACAAAACTTTTTCTTATTTTCAGTTTGTCCAGAAGCAAAGGAAGAGGCGAGGTCTTGTTTCCATCATAAATGTGCCCTATGCTGCACATTTACACCTGAATACCATCCAAATGTGTACTGCATAATAGCCATAGGCTTCAACAGAATTGCTTAGTTCACTACATTCGGTTTAATCCTATATATAATATGTGTACTGATGTAAAACAGACCAACTATAGTTATAGGTAGACAACAGTTTTACATCTTATGTCTACACTACAAATTCCTTTTTGATGGCATTCAGATGTAAAGGTAAAGTGTAGGGCACATTTTTTATGTGAATGGAGCCTATAGGCAAATACACTTTTGAAAGTGCAGCACGCCAATTATTGTAATGTCTGGATTTATAGCTTAATGGGTTGTTCCCAACTTGCACTTTAATGGCATATTAATAGGATAGACCAGTGGTCTTCAAACTGCGGCCCTCTAGCTGTTGGGAAACTACAACTCCCATCGTGCATTTATATCAGCTATATCAGTGGGCATGATGGGAGTTGTAGTTTCCTATCAGCTGGAGGGCCGCAGTTTGAAGATCACTGGGATAGACCATCACATCTTGGAGCCACACCTATCATGGGAATAGACTCCTGAAAGTGTTGGCTTTCCATTCTGCGCACAACTTTCCATTCTGTTTTATGGGAGTTCCGAATACAGGTGAGCAGTGTGTTCAGCTGTTCTCAGAACTCCTATAGAACATAATAGAGGCTCTGTAGGCCTAGACCTGCACCATCTTTAGACAGTTGTTTTTTGGTGTTCATGTCCCTTGTCAGTGCAGAAAAGGTTGCTGACTCAGGCTCGGGCCACACAGCATAGCAAAAAAAAGCTCGTTGAAAACCAAAACCTTGAGTATTTGGTCAGTTTTTTTGTCCGAAGCAGCTGGGTTTCTAACGAGTTTTTTGGTTGGTTTTTATTTTTTTGTTGAGGTTTTAGGTGTGGTTTTTTGGAGAGTTTTTCAGACAGTCTATGTTAAAAGTTCTCCGTCAAATTTTCAGAGGTTTCTAAATACTAAAAAACACAGAAAATCTGATGGAAAACATGTGCTATGTAGACAAAAAACCTGACAAATACTCAGGCTCAAAGCTGTTTTAGGGCATGTCCCTAATGCACGGGTTTTCGGACGGAATCTGTGCATGGGAAGGGGGAGGGCCATGTGAACGCACCCTTATTTTGTCCTATGCTGTGTGGCCCTAGCCTAAAACTGCCAGCTTTGAAAACGGACCAGAAAAAAAAGACTTGTGTAGACTACAGGTTGTTTTTTTATTGAAGTCTATATGAAAAGTTCTCGGTCAGATTTTCATAGATTTCTAAAAACCACCAAAAATCTGACCAAAACCCTGTGCTGTGTAGACAGAGCCTAAGGCCTCGTTCACACGGCTTATTTTGCCGCAGATTGGCGCCGTACTGCGCGCCGGATTTGCGCTGCAGTACGACGCCAATCCGTCGGAGTCATTACGGTAATCCACTGCTCTCATAGAGAACAGTGGATTCCATCGCTCCTCCCCGCTCGGCGAATCCGCCAGGCGGGAGAAAGTGACATGTGAATTATTTATGGCGCGTACGCGCCGTAAACAATGCATTGTCTATGGGGCCGGGAGCGGCGCCCCGCCGCGCTCCGGCCCCGCCCCCGTCCCGCCCCTTATTCACGGCGGATTTGTGAGCTCAATACGGCTCACAAATCCGTCGGGAATAAGCCGTGTGAACATGGCCTAAGAAGGGACAGCGTTTTTCCTTGAGGCCGCCAGACCAAAAAACATATGCAAATTAGCTCTGCTCCAGAAAGGTAAAAGCTGTGTTTGTAGCACTACCTATTGGAGACAGCTACCCTGTAAACCAATGTCTGACTTGTTTACAAGCCTTAAAATGTATGGTTCAATAATGTTTTATTCCCTATATGATTTATAGAGTTAATATTTTAATAAATGCTATTTTTCTGCCGTCTTTTAAGGTTAAGCCCAGAAATTTTTCTGAAGCGGCCGGTTGTGGAAGGAAACCGATGGAGACTAGATTGTATTCTGAAGAGAAAAGCTGTGAGTTACTTCAGATTGTTCTTAATTTCCTAAAGGGTTATTCCAAGTTGGTCTTTGCTCTAGCTGCAATGCAGCTAAACTTAGATCACCTAAGTCAGACATCCTCAAACTGCGGCCCTCCAGCTGTTGGGAAACTACAACTCCCATCATTTCCACTGTTCTAGATTATATAAATGCATGATGGGAGTTGTAGTTTCCCGACAGCTGGAGGTCCGCAGTTTGAGGATGCCTGGCCTAAGGAATTAAAATGCACTTGAGGCATCTTATTTGTGCCAATTATATTTACTCCAGATTTGCATGTAAAATCTACAATAAAATAAAAAATGTTCAATTCAAATGTGACTGTTGTAAGTAAATCCTCCAAATATTTTTTTAAAATATAAATTCTTCTGTTTAGTCATTGCTTTTGTGCAGTTTTCTTGAATGACAGAGTAATTCTTTGGGATTGGTGTCTGAAGGACAGCCTAATAAATGTCTACCGTGTGAAATCTTTTATCAATGGAGTTTCTCTTTTCTGAGATAAAAAGTCAGATGAGCAAGCTAATTGCCACTCCATTTTATTTCACACTTTTATAATACACATTATTATGACCACCAGCTAATTACCAGAGTAACTGGCCTGTGCAGCACAGACAGCAGCAAGACAGCGTAGGAGTGATTTAATTAGGTCGGGGTAGGTTGTCACAAGTATCTGGAGCCATGCTGACTGCAGTACATCACACAGCTGCTGCATGGTGCATGGGGGAGGATCCAGAGAATCAGCACAACCATCGAGGTGGTCTCATAGATGCTGTTAGGTCTAAATTTGGGAATTAAGGGGCCAGTGTAGTACTTGGAAGTCTTAGTCATGCTCTTCTAACTAAAATTGGACATTTCAAGCTGTGTAATATGTTGCATTGTCTTGAAAGATCCCATCTACCCCAGGGAAGATTATCAACATGTGTGGATGAATGTGATCTGCAAAAATGGATTCATATTCCAATCCATTGAGAGTGCCTTTCACAGGGATAAGTGGGCCCAGAGAATGCCACAGAAATATTCCCTAGACCATAACTATGCCACGACCGGCTGGTGTTCTTCCAAGAATGGTTGCAAGGTATTTGTTCTCTGATGTTTCCTGTCCGATACATTAACATCCAAGCATTCGATGAAGCCAAAAACGTGGTCCTGTAAAAATAAGAGGATGTTGTTGGTAGAGGGGAGGTATGGGGTATCTTGCGGCCGACTGCGCCTGCCCTTGTCCATGGCAAGCACCCTCACCGCCAGGTTCCCCTGTGCCAGCAGAGGGGGGGTTTGGGGTGTCTTGCGGCGGCGGCCGACTGCGCCTGCTCATTGTCCATGGCAAGCAACCCTCACCTCCAGGTTCCCCTGGTATCCTCAGGTCCTTTTGCGGGGAGAGGTGCGGTGTGGGACTCTGGGATGGTGCACCTTCATCAATAACAGCAGACGACACAAGTATTCTGGGGAACGTCAGGCTTTACTCACGGTATTTTATCTTGTGGACGTTGCATAGTTATGAAGCAATGCACATGTCTCTTAAACACATTTTAGACCTTCTTTCTCTGGACACTTGGCGACTCTTTCAACCCTTTTCTGGTTCTGACCCAGTTCAGCTGTGCAAGGTGCTGGCACCTGGCGACACAGGACACACTCTGTCCACTCAATGGGTCCCTTGACTCTTCTGGCAGTCCCCCAAACTGCCCCCCTGTAATTCTGGGTTGTCTGACTCTTCAGAGTCCACTCTATCTGGATCTCCACTTTCTCTGTCTCAGTGCCTGCTTAATCTCAGGTATAGCAGTGAGTCGGCTGCTCTCTTCTGCCTTGGCCTGCCCTGTCTATTGGCGCCTGGATAGACAGGGGTCCCCTTAACGTGCTGCTTTCAACTATAACTATATACAGCAACCATACTTATACTCCTCACTACTATGAGGCTGACAGCCTCCCTCCTATAACAATCTGCCTGATCTCCAGCTCAGCCCCCTTCGGCCATGTTCACACGGCTTATTTCGCCGCGGATTGGAGCCCTACTGCGCGCCGGATTTGCGCTTCAGTATGGCTCCAATCCGTCCCTGTCATTACGGTAATCCACAGTTCTCATAGAGAACTGTGGATTCCGTCGCTCCTCCCCGCTCGGCGAAACCGCCGCGGGGGGAGAAAGTGACAGGCACATTATTTACGTCGCGTACGCGCCGTAAATAATGCATTGTCTATGGGGCCGGCGAGCAGCTCCCCCGCCCCAGCCCCGCCCCATATTAAAGCCGTATTGCGGGCTTGAATAAGCCATGTGAACACGGCCTTCAGCTCTCCTGATTGGCTGCTTGCCCTAACAGTCTCAACTGTCACTGACTCTCAGCTGTCACCAACTGCAGCTTCCCCCTCGAGCTTGCCATCCTACTCCCTGGTTTCCCATGGCAACCTACTACAGTCATATGAAAAAGTTTGGGCACCCCTATTAATCTTAGTAATTTTTAGTTCTAAATATTTGGGTGTTTGCAACAGCCATTTCAATTTGATATATCTAATAACTGATGGACACAGTAATATTTCCGTATTGAAATGAGGTTTATTGTACTAACACAAAATGTGCAATATGCATTAAACCAAAATTTGACCGGTGCAAAACTATGGGCACCCCAACAGAAAAGTGACATTAATATTTAGTAGATCCTCCTTTTGCAAAATAACAGCCTCTAGTCGCTTCCTGTAGCTTTTAATCAGTTCCTGGATCCTGGATGAAGGTATTTTTGCCCATTCCTCTTTACAAAACAATTCAAGTTCAGTTAAGTTTGATGGTCGCCGAGCATGGACAGCCCGCTTCAAAGTATCCCACAGATGTTCAATGATATTCAGGTCTGGGGACTGGGATGGCCATTCCAGAACATTGTAATTGTTCCTCTGCATGAATGCCTGAGTAGATTTGGAGCTGTGTTTGGGATCATTGTCTTGCTGAAATATCCATCCCCGGCGTAACTTCAAATTCATCACTGATTCTTGTACATTATTCTGAAGAATCTGCTGATACTGAGTTGAATCCATGCGACCCTCAACTTTAACAAGATTGGCCACACAGCCCCAAAGCATGATGGAACTTCCACCAAATTTTACAGTGGGTAGCAAGTGTTTTTCTTGGAATGCTGTGTTTTTGGGACGCCATGCATAACGCCTTTTTGTATGACCAAACAACTCAATCTTTGTTTCATTAGTCCACAGGACCTTCTTCCAAAATGAAGCTGGCTTGTCCAAATGTGCTTTTGCATACCTCAGACGACTCTGTTGCGTGCTTTAGAAATGGCTTCTTTCGCATCACTCTCCCATACAGCTTCTCCTTGTGCAAAGTGTGCTGTATTGTTGACCGATGCACAGTGACACCATCTGCAGCAAGATGATGCTGCAGCTCTTTGGAGGTGGTCTGTGGATTGTCCTTGACTGTTCTCACCATTCTTCTTCTCTGCCTTTCTGATATTTTTCTTGGCCTGCCACTTCAGGGCTTAACAAGAACTGTCCCTGTGGTCTTCCATTTCCTTACTATGTTCCTCACAGTGGAAACTGACAGGTTAAATCTCTGAGACAACTTTTTGTATCCTTCCCCTGAACAACTATGTTGAACAATCTTTGTTTTCAGATCATTTGAGAGTTGTTTTGAGGAGCCCATGATGCCACTCTTCACAGGAGATTCAAATAGGAGAACAACTTGCAATTGGCCACCTTAAATACCTTTTCTCATCATTGGATACACCTGGCTATGAAGTTCAAAGCTCAGTGAGGTTACAAAACCAATGTTGTGCTTCAGAAAGTCAGTAAAAAGTAGTTAGGAGTATTCAAATCAATAAAATGATAAGGGTGCCCAAATTTTTGCACCAGTCAAAATTTGGTTTAATGCATATTGCACATTTTGTGTTAGTACAATAAACCTCATTTCAATCCGGAAATATTACTGTGTCCATCAGTTATTAGATATATCAAATTGAAATGGCTGTTGCAAACACCCAAATATTTTGAACTAAAAATTATTAAGATTAATAGGGGTGCCCAAACTTTTTCAAATGACTGTACTATCAACATCCCAACACAAGCATAACTCCTTAGGCCATGTTCACACAGCTTAAAATGGGCCGTATTTCGGTCCGTAATTACGCGCCGGAGTGTGCAAATTACGGCTGGAATACGTCCTAGTCATTACGGTAATCCACAGTTCCCATAGAGAACTATGGATTACATCTCCTCTCCCTGCTCGGCGAATACGCCGCGGGGGGGAGATAAGTGACATGTGAATTACCAGCGGTGTATACGCGCCGCTGGTAATGACTGTCTATGGGCCGGCGAAGTGCCGGCCCCCCGCTCACTCCCCCGCTCCCGTCCACACGGCGTAATTGCGGGGCGTAATTATTTCCCGCAGTTAAGCCGTGTGAACATAGCCTTAGACTATGTTCACACGGCTTAATTGCGGGACGTATTTCGCATTTCCGGCAGCTCGCCGGTCCCATAGACATTCAGTATTTTCGCCGCGTATACGCCGTGAATAATTGACATGTCACTTCTCTCCCCGCTCGCCGTATTGTGCGAGCAGGGAGAGGAGACGTAACCCATAGTTCTCTATGAGAACTGTGGATTACCGTAATGACTGGGACGTATTTCAGCCCGTAATTCGCACCGTACTGCGCGAATTACGGGCTGAAATGTCCCAAATTAAGCCGTGTGAACATAGCCTTACAGTCCAATTCCAATTCCTTCTCACCACAGTTACTAATAAAGAAAGCCTAGCACTATAATTTATTGGATTAGCCAAGCAGCAACTGCAAAGTTCATGCAGTATAACATCAAAATATTTTCAACATATGCACATGGGTAAAAAATAAAATTCATATCTCTTTGCTGTACTTTCCATGACTTAGACAATCATATTCAGAGGCTTTGACAGGTCCCAATGGGCCTTGTCCTTACATAGGTACGTAGTTTATAAGGCCGAAAAAAGACAGACGACCATGCAGTTCAGCCTATTGTCCTATAGTGTGGATCCAGAGGAAGGTTAAAATTTACATGAGGTAGAAGCCAATTGTCCTAATTTTAGTGGAAACAATTTCTTCCTGACTCCAATCTGGCAAACAGAATAAATCCCTGGATTAATGAACCTTCTTCAGAATCCTAGTCACTATAACTTGTTATATTATTACACTCCAGAAATTTATCCAGACCCTGTTTGAACTCTGTAGTGAATTCACTATGACAAGTTCCTCCGGCAGAGAGTTCCATAGTCTGACTGCTCTTACAGTAAAGAATCCCTTTCTATGTTGAAACCTTCTTTCCTAAAGACATAGAGGATGTCCAGTTCGGGGTTTCAATCCCAATAGCCTTTTTATGACTCTGCAAACACTTAGATATATTACCTGGAAAGTCCTGAAAAATGTTTGTAGTGCAGAGGGATTTTTTTTTTATTGTGCAGATAAACCATTTATGACTGCTTAGAAAAACTATTACCTTGGCAAGTTTTAGCATTCAAACACTAAGATATTGGTTTTCTATGATTTTACAGCTACAAGGTGTCAAGATATTTATCATGTTGTATAAGGAAGTAGAACTGGCACTAGGGATAAACAGCGAATACAGCAAAAGAACTCTCATGCGTGTACATCCCAATATAAAGGTAAGAGGTATTCTAATTTATTTTACATAGAGGTGACCAACATTGTTAATGAGTAGACTCCGTAAACTGAAAATAGCATTCTTACCAGTCTTCTGTACTATATGTGCAGTGTCATACTGCTCTGTGTAAAGTAGATTTGGGTGTGTGGAAGCGGATCAGATCTGTAGCCTACAAACTTAAAGCATATCTTCGCTTCCAGAAAAACTTTCCATAAACTAACCGTTCAATAAAAATAATAACATTTTTAATACATCTTATTGAAGACAAATTGTATGGAACCCCCCAGAGAAAATAAACAGATATGGACGGTTCCTACCATGCGTATGAGCAAACATAAAAAAAAAAAAGACGGACAAAACACAATATAGAAAAGTCAGGTGAAAATGGGTCAGAACCAGAGAGAGCAGAAAGGGTACAAAAGCGGCAGGCAATAGACGGTTGTCAAGAAGGCGAGCACAAGGTCAGGAAATCCAAGTATGCTATCCAGAAAGAGAGAGCTAGCTCAAAAACAAGTCTATCACAAGCACTGGACCAGAGGAAATGTGGTCTTTTTAAGGGATGTTAGAGTTCTGTTCCAAGATGTGATAGGACCGGCCCTCTGACATCCCAACCACACAGAACGCAGACAGACATGGAAAAAATTGATTGAAGAAGACTGCTGTCACTCACCAATCGGCAAAACTAGCAGCAACATGGAGGACATTAGACTTCAGTAAGGAGTCCAGCACTGAGGTGAGATAAAATACAGCCTGCAATATTTCTTTAAACATAACTTTATTAAAGGCTTGAGCAGTTAACCATTATTCACAATACAGAGAGCAGTAGATTAAAACAATAACAAACTGTCCAAAATGGACACCAAACAGTGTAAATAAAACAACCATCGTGGATATTAAAACACTGATCAAATTAGAAAAAAATGCCATCTTATATCTGCTGTTGAGAGGTATGACAGAGAAATTAATATAGGCCATTAGGAGCACAGTACTTGGAAGATAACCACAAGTCCCATAGGGATTTCTTCTTATTACATATAAATGGGGAATCAATCAGTCTAATTTCACAAGCGCAGTTCAAGTTAATTCTCCTAATTACTTCGGATATAGAGGGGGCTACAGTCTCTTTCCAGTTAAATGCAATAGCTGTTCTAGCTGCCATGAAGGTGTGGAATATAGATGTGCGGAAGGAAGATGGTAGCTCGTCTAAACCTATGTCTAAAACCGCAAGTTCCGGGGAGCTGGCACCATTTCTGTGCGTCTTTCTGCCTCTCCTATTCATACACTCAATGGGCATCTGTAGCCTGAGCTCTTAGTGAAGCTGAACATCTTCCCTGCACAACATATTTTGTTAGTGATTAAGGAGTGAAGAGATAAGAAAGCACGAGGGGCGAAGACTGTCCAGGACTTGTTGCACATTTGAGTTTTTTATTTATTTTTGCTCCTCTCTTTTACAGGTGAGTATTCAGTTATGGCCTCAATGTATGTTTGTACCTAAAGGCTATAGTTACCTGCTACTTATTTTGTAGTATATAGAAAGGTGCCGCACACCTATGGAGCTGTATGGGTGCTCAGTGGAAAGCCAAATGGCTAAAGTCCAATGTAAAGATAATCCACGGCACTCTCCACCGCTCAGGTCTCATCTTCCACCACTCACGTCCTTTATAAAGGCCTTTCCAGCCAAAACGTCGGACTGTGGGAATCTCTAAACTTCTATATTTGCTTATTGCATGTAATGGAGAGCTGAAGACACCTTACTGCCTTTGATTGAATACATTTTCATTTACTATCACTACTCAAGGAGTGCCGTGGATTATCTTTACAATGCAGCTTATTTTGCCAATTGGTCGCTTTTACTTCCATTTTATTGCAGCAAACCTGTTATGTGCGACTATGGCTTAGCTGGACTGTCTAAGGGGAGTTTGCAATAGTCTGAAATAGTCTCATCACCAGTTCAGGCTGTTGCTCTCTTTCACCTCACTGAATCTTTTCCTTCTCAGATTGACTGCTGTAACACAAAGTAACCAGGAATTTAGAGTATAAGAATTTATATGAATTATAGGAAGGCCAGACTGATATAATATAAAGATTACTAAATCAACAGTGTAAAACAAGATAAGCATTAGGTGAATGCCGCACATATGATGACCAGTGTTCTGGTTTTAGTGTATGCCCAAGTGTGTTTTTAATGGATATGAATAAAGAACAACATTTGCTGGCGCACCAATCCAAAATCTTAACTGGGGTGAGGAGGTAACCTTAAAGTGGTATTCCGGTACTCAGACAAAAAACTTGAAAGGCGACTGCAGAGTCGTTGGACACAGCACAACAGTATAACACTAATCCTACATCCAAGACATGTATAATGAACAAATTTGGTCACAGTTTTTTAATTATCTTTTCCTCCTCGATGAACTTGGATTCATTAGGCTTGGATTCAGCAGCAACCCATTTGGGTAGCAGACTACAGTTCCCATCATGCACTGCTTACATCCATTCCATTCTCTCTTTCTACCCTGTATTCTTCTGGCTGCTGAGAAGCAAGTCTTTACCCTCTTTCGCATGTCATATTTTCCTTCGTTACTGCTGAGCCTTCACATTAGTCCTTGTTACATCCCCTACCACCTTCTGCTGCTTCATGGGTACATAGCTCACCATCCTTGTGCTGGAACTGAGCATGCCTGACCAGAAAGGTGAAACTGAAGTACAGGTTGTATGCCTTGGCAACAAGCTATAAACTTCACGTTTGGGGCCTGTAATTGGTCAGGAAACTACTGATAATATGTAGTTACTATACATTGAAGACTTTTACTTTGTTTCACACACTTTCAGGAGGATTCAAGTTTTGTATACAGGAATACCCATTTAATGGGAGATATTGTGGCATAGGAAACCACTGTACTATAGTAGAAGTTCTAGGAAAATCTTCTAAAAAGGCTTCTTTAACACAACTATTAAAAAAGAGATACATTTTTGGGGTATAGATGTGACTTCCACAAAGGTTCACCGAGGGCAGTTGTCTTTTTTTATTGCATTCCATTACCCAGGTTCTGCAGTGCTGTGTGTAGTTCCCATGGAGACCAATTGCTGGGTCTTGTCATCGTTAAAAGTCAAATCCTTTATACTTGATTTAGGTGATGAGACATCCAGATCATATGTCGTCTTCTGTGTACTTGTGGGCACACCATGAAAAGATAGTAGTCATGATCAGTCTGTGGCTTTTGTCGGAGGAATGACCTTGCTTACGGGCGATGGGATGATGATGAGCACAGGCTAACAGATGTTGGAAGTGTCAAGAGAATCGTATCTGCGCAGTCTACAACTGGCATAAACACGGTAAAGCAAAGCTTTCTAATACATTTCTGTATGTTTTCTGCTGGCTCCCTAGCTATCTTATAATATATTACAACATATTGTAAAATAAACTGAGAAACTGGTTATATCAGTTTGTATTTTCAGTAACTCAATGGGGCAGATTCCCACCAAAAATCTGACTGTAACTTGTGCTCCAAGACTGCAATAAACATACATAGATATTTTCCGATTGGTTTTAAAATCTGCCGGAATCTGGCATTTTAACGTATGCTGGTTAGACATAGGCTAATACTTAGACAATGTAAACTTAGACTAGACAGCTTGGGTGTAACTATAGCCATAACAGCAGCTATGGGGTTCAAGGTTTGAGGGGGCCCTATTAAGATACAATAACTTTGTTCCTTTTTGTAGGGAAGAGGCATGGTGGCTATTTGCTCTCCGGCACTTCTTTCTGGATTCTCTGATATATGGTGGTATTATTTATACCTTTAATGTATTAGTACTTTTGCTGCTGTCTTCGTTTACTGTCATTAGGTTGTGGGGTCTCATCTCATTTTCTAGTTACACCTCTGCTAGACAGTCTTACAACGTGCCACAATTATCATGGAATTAATGAATCTGGCACATGTTTAGACTGTCTAGTGTAGGTTTACATCTTGTAATTGTCTTACTTTATGCAACCAATTGCGGCAAAATTTTGCACACCAAGCCACACCTTTCTCATGAAGTCATGTTCTTTTACTGAGGCCACCCACATTTTGTTGGATGAGGCACAGAGGTGTCAAGAAACTGTTTGAAACACAAACTAAAAGTGGCCTAAAGCATGTATTTTAGCCTAAATTGTGGCACAATTATGGTGCAGTTACCGTAATAAATGTGCCCCAATATACGTGTACTGTTTATTATGTTCTTGTTAGGCTCCGTCTACACAACAGTGATTTACTGTCGTATTTTTAAGCGGATTCGGTATTTAGAATCTCCAAAATTCCGACTGTAAATCATACCCATATACTGCAATAGAAAATCCAAACTGTAGTCTATACCGATCAAATTTTCTGAGGTCAGATTTCAAATCCAAAAACCAGGTCAAAAAACTTAGAACATAAGCCACCATGTTTCACTTAAATGGTAGATTATAGTACTTTTCAATTGAATGAAACGGACGAAATCCGAAAGTCCGTACAAAAAACAAAAACAGAGTGTAAAATACTGCTTGGATTCTAATTAGAATCCAACGAGTATTTTGTCCTCTGCCGTGTGGACGTAGCCTTAGCTGTTATGATACCATTGAATGTGCCTTCAGACTCCTTCCTTGTGAGGATATTAAAGCAACATGGTAATATTCTACTGCAGTCCAGTCACCTGTGTCCATCTGCGCATCCTGCATAGTTGTATTCAGTTTTTTAGAAGGTAAGTGTATGACTTGGGTGTACCAGAGGGGTTGTTCACTTTTTATTTTTTATTATTATGTACATTGAAGGAAATCATTATTTGATCCCTTGCTGATTTTGTAAGTTTTTCCCACTGAAAAAGACATGAACAGTCTATAATTTTAAGGGTAGGTTAATTTTAACATTGAGAGATAGAATATCCAAAATAAAATCCAGAAAATCACATTGTATAAATTATATAGAGTTATTTGCATTTTGCTGAGAGAAATAAATATTTGATCCCCTACTGACCGTTAAGAGTTCTGGCTCCTACAGGCCATTTACATGCTCCTAATCAACTCGTTACCTGCATTAAAGACAGCTGTCTTAAATAGTCAAATGTCCACAGACTCAATTAATCAGTCAGACTCTAACCTCTACAACATGGGCAAGACCAAAGAGCTTTCTAAGGACGTCAGGGACAAGATCATAGACCTGTACAAGACTGGAATAGGCTACAAAACGATAAGTAAGACGCTGGGTGAGAAGGAGACAACTGTGCAATAGTAAGAAAATGGAAGAAATACAACATGACTGTCAATCGACATCGATCTGGGGCACCATGCAAAATCTCACCTCATGGGGTATCCTTGATCATGAGGAAGGGGAGATATCTGCCTACATGGGGAGAACTTGTTAATAATCTCAAGGCAGCTGGGACCACAGTCACCTAGAAAACCATTGGTAACAAATTACGCCGTAATGGTTTAAAATCTTGCAGTGCCCGCAAGGTCCCCCTGCTCAAGAAAGCATATGTGCAGGCCTATCTGAAGATTGCCAGTGAACACCTGGATGATTCTGTGAGTGATTGGGAGATGGTGCTGTGGTCAGATAAGACAAAAATTGAGCTTTCTGCTTTAACTCAACTCACCGTGTTTGGAGGAAGAGAAATATTGCCTATGACCCAAAGAACACCGTCCCCACTGTCAATCAATGGAGCCATGTACCATAAAATCCTGAGTGACAACCTCCTTCCCTCTGCGAGGACATTAAAAATGGGTCGTGTCTGGGTCTTCTAGCAAGACAATGACCCAAAACATACAGCCAGGACAACAAAGGATTGACTCAAAAATAAGCACATTAAGGTCATGGAGTGGCCTAGTCAATCTTCAGACCTTAATCCCAGAGAAAACTTATGGAGGGAGTTGAAGCTCCGAGTTGCCGAGTGACAGCCTCAAAATCTTAATGATTTAGAGATGATCTGCAAAGAGGAGTGGACCAAAATTCCTCCTGACATGTGTGCAAACCTCATCATCAACTACAAAAACGTCTGACTGCTGTGCTTGCCAACGAGAGTTTTGTCACCAAGTACTAAGTCTTGTTTTCCAGAGGGATCCAATACTTATTTCTCACTGCAAAATGCAAATACATTTATATAATTTATACAATGTGATTTTCTGGATTTTATTTTGTATATTCTATCTCTTAATGTTAAAATTAACCTACCCTTCAGAATATAGACTGCTTTGTCAGTGGGCAAACTTACAAAATCAGCAAGGGATCAAATAATTATTTCCTCCACTGTACAGTATATAAAAGGAAATCAGGAATTTTTCGAATATAGATATGTATGAAGAATTTTGACTTTGTAACTCTTTTATACCAATTCAGTGGGCCCAATTCTAAAAAAAATGGCATGGCACACATTTCTGTCCATAGTAAAGGCTGCCATAGACTAACTGTATGGGCTGAATATGGTGTCCATCATGTGACCTCCTGGCAGTCAGTTAGTAACATGGTTACATATATTTGTGAGGTAACCTTGGTGGAATAATTATAATTAATACGGATATTCCAGAAACTATTTCACTTTTCCACTGTGATGTCATGTTAAAATTAACGGTTAAACAAAGCACTACACACATAACTGTCTCTAGCTGACGTCATGTTGCTCTAAATAAAGCTAACGGTGGAAAAGAAAGGAAGCACAAAGAAGATTCAGAAATAATAGTGTATGAGCGTCTTCGCCACAGACTCTGAGAGACATAATAAGGCACTGATGGAGGTAGTAATACTGAAGAAGTTCTGTACTCAATAAACTACTGATACCTTCCTAGACAGACAGTAGAGGTCACATGAAATGTGTGTGATGGTCACATGGCTGTTCAGTCATTATAGTTAGTCTACGGGAGCCATTACTATGGACAGAAATGTGGGGTTTACCAATTTTTTCTAGACATGGTCCCATTACATTGGTATAAAAGGGATATGAGTGCAGAATTTCCTATTATATACTGTATGTAATAAATAAAACCTATAACAATTTAATGGGTTTCTCTGTGTCATTAATAATAAATGGCCTTTTTCTTTAGACTTTGTCTGGGTCCATGCAGGCTTTAAATGGTGAAGAAAAGCCCAACAGGCAAACTACCTTCCAAGTACAGGACAAAAAAGGTGAAGAAGTGGTGGACAGCTCGAAGATACGAGGCCTAGGCAAATCTCGAAAGTTTGCCAAGTTCAGCTTGTATAAACAGCTCCACAAGCACAACCTCCAACATGCAGACAGCGTCAGCAGCATAGACAGACAATCTCTTATGTTCTTCTCTTCTTCTGTGTTCCTTTATTCACTATCTATCGGAAGAAAAGTTAAAAAATGAAAGTATTTTAAGTGTAAAAGCTGCTTTGTACTATCTTCTGTATGAAAATATCAATTGGTGGTCTCGTGAAGACAGCCCTGATCATATTTCTTATTAGAACTTCTTTGTAATAGAATGGGCAACCTATTCACACACGCAGCTACTTTTATAAAGTAATAAACCAGAATGGCTGCTATGTAGTACTGCATTTCCCCTGCAGCAGAAATATCTAGCCAGAAAAAGCTTCCCCTTGTAAAATCAGCTGGACTTGCGGAGATCTGCTGACTGTAATGGCAACCTCATTCTCAAAGGGATTGACTTTGATGAGAAACCCCCTAAGTTAAGTTACAGGCCTAAAACTTGAGACTGCAGTACTGAGAAAAATAGAAAATCAGTTGTGAGCACTCCATTTTCTAAGTGCAGATAGATATGTGCAATTATGTTTCCTTTATTACTTAAGTCACCAGTCCATAGTGCTGCTAGGCTACGCTAAGCATAAATATGACTTGGCCTGTCCAAATTAGAAAATTAGGCTGCCTATGGGAAATAGTGATTGCTCGGTTTATAAAAACTAGTCCAGATGGATTCCCTATTATCAGAAACAGATCTGTTCCTTTTGATCCTAGTATTTGAGATTCGCTGGAACTGGAATTTAAATCTGAAAAAAATTACAATTACATATTTTAAAAAAAAATCTTTATTCTTAGATGTTAAATTTACCATACTGTCGAAATTTGAATTAGCTTTTGTAGATTTTATATATATATAAAACCCCAAACAGCCCGGCGGCCCCATTGACATTCATTACTTGCGGCGCATATTCGCCGCGAATAATTGACACGTCACTTATCTCGTATTGTACGTGCGGGGGGATGAGGCGTAATACATAGTTCTCTATGAGAACTATGGATTACTGTAATTTCGGCGTGCATCTCGCAAATACGCTGCGAAATGCGCGTTGAAATTACGCCATGTGAACATAGCCTTAAAGTCACTGTTTGTTTGTTTTTTTACAGGCATAGAATGTTTTGTATGTCATTGTTGATAAGCTACACTAGTAGTGATGCCACTTTTCTAGTTGCAGACCGCTGTATCGGGGAAATTATATTCAAATTGGGGCAAGCCTATGTGTGCATACTCTTAATGATGGGTTGCCACTTGCTTTTTAGTGAGTCTCAATGCCCATACCTGTGTGGTAAATAATTCATTTTACAAGGGCCCTTGTGTGTGTGGTTCTTGTATAAAAGCACCATCTCCCTTTCTACAGGCTTTACTGATACTAGCAGTAGTCAGCAGAAATTATTCCATGGTTTTAAACCACATCGGAGGTTGTTTCATCACTTGAGTGGTTCTGTGCGAACATCCACTCAGTATAAGACTGGTGAGTGAGTGAAATTTCATATTATGGTGTATGGGTATGTGGTGCTAATGCCCTGCATTGTTCTTTTTTGAGGTGTCGGCTAACATAGCAGCTACTTTTTCCCTACTAATTAATGCGTTCTGTGTTTTGATATTTTTATGGCTATGTAAATCGTGCTTACATCAAGTCACTCGATGCCATTTTTGCTGAATCTTTCTATTATGAGGACAGGAGCTTCTTTGGGTCATGTACTTTTTTTTTACAGTGTACCAGAAAAAAAGAAGATAGGGGAATCACTTGGTGCCCAAAGAAGCCGTTCATCCTGGCACATGTAAAGAGCAGTAAAAGACATGTAATACTGCATTGTACCGTAGCGAGGCGCTACTAGAACACCACTCACTACCTGCATTTCACTTTACCAGATGTATTATAGGTAAAATGTTCATGGTAATTGGCTGCATCAGTGCCTAGGACGTGGTGTCTTGAAAACACACTCAACATACAATGTTCTTTACTTGGACATTGCATGTTTAAAATACTCTGTCCTAAGGCCACTAACTTGAGGGATAGAGAGTTTAACCCCCTCATCCCCACAGTTTTGGACATATTTAATGGATTTCCAGAAATAGTCTGGAAATAGTCAGGAAAATACATCATGTGTGATGTATTGAACGAGCAGCTTGACACACGCAGGCCAAACATGCCACATTACTTCCACATTGTGGCTAGGATAGGTAGGGCTGTGTTTTACTAAAGATTGGGGTGACATTGATGTGTCAATATGAAACCAATCCTAAGCAGAAGTCAAATATACACACACATATACACTCACCGGCCACTTTATTAGGTACACCTGTCCAACTGCTCGTTAACACTTAATTTCTAATCAGCCAATCACATGGCGGCAACTCAGTGCATTTAGGCATGTAGACATGGTCAAGACAATCTCCTGCAGTTCAAACCGAGCATCAGTATGGGGAAGAAAGGTGATTTGAGTGCCTTTGAACGTGGCATGGTTGTTGGTGCCAGAAGGGCTGGTCTGAGTATTTCAGAAACTGCTGATCTCCTGGGATTTTCACGCACAACCATCTCTAGGGTTTACAGAGAATGGTCCGAAAAAGAAAAAACATCCAGTGAGCGGCAGTCCTGTGGGCGGAAATGCCTTGTTGATGCCAGAGGTCAAAGGAGAATGGGCAGACTGGTTCGAGCTGATAGAAAAACAACAGTGACTCAAATAGCCACCCGTTACAACCAAGGTAGGCAGAAGAGCATCTCTGAACGCACAGTACGGCGAACTTTGAGGCAGATGGGCTACAGCAGCAGAAGACCACACCGGGTGCCACTCCTTTCAGCTAAGAACAGGAAACTGAGGCTCCAATTTGCCCAAGCTCATCGAAATTGGACAGTAGAAGATTGGAAAAAACGTTGCCTGGTCTGAGGAGTCTCGATTTCTGCTCGACATTCGGATGGTAGGGTCAGATTTGGCGTCAACAACATGAAAGCATGGATCCATCCTGCCTTGTATCAACGGTTCAGGCTGGTGGTGGTGGTGTCATGGTGTGGGGAATATTTTCTTGGCACTCTTTGGGCCCCTTGGTACCAATTGAGCATCGTTGCAAACACCTTGTTGAATCTATGCCACAGAAGAATTGAGCAGTTCTGAAGGCAAAAGGGGGTCCAACCCGTTACTAGCATGGTGTACCTAATAAAGTGGCCGGTGAGTGTATATGCACACGTAGGAGCTGTTAATAGTAGCTACACTATATGTGTAATTAATGTGACAGGATCCCTTTAAGAAACTGGGCTGTGCCACATTGCTTGCTTTTGTACAGTTGTGTAATGATCATTATGCAAAAGCAAAGAGTGCTCTGATAATCTTTACTGATATAATAGGAATTTTCATCACGTGTCACATATAAATTATCTTTAGCTTGCTTAGTCAGTTGCTCTATAAGGTAAAGAGCTTGTCAAAGTCATTATCTATGTAAATGTGGAAGCTGCCACATGGACATGGATTAGGGAAGAAAGGTTTTTGAAAACTGTCAGGTACATTAGTGAGAAGATGGGCACATCTCTTTGCATCATGGTGGGCATTTGCCTTTATTGATATCATTGTGAAACCGCAGCCAAAATCTTGCTAAATTGGCGAATTGCTGAATATTCATGCCACTTCCACATCAGAATAAGCATGATGTGTATATGAAAAGCTGCAGCATGCTCATCTTTTCATGTGGAAGATTCTGCAGCCTGCTTGCGTAATCCACTACGGATTTTACCTGCCCAAATGCTTAGCTAAAATATGCACCATTTCCACCACTTGTGAAATTAATAACCGAGAGAGATCCACAGCTCACCAACCTTGTCGCCGGCAGTACACAGCAAGCATCACTGAATGATATAGAAAAAGTGTCGACACTGTTCTTCGTATAAAAATATGAAAACTTTATTCCAAAAAAAAATCCATAAAAAGCACCACAAAAGTGCAAAATGCAGCAGTCACACATCCAAAAGATTAGCAAGGAATGGTTGAACAAAACGACCTAGTCTACACATTTCTATCAAAAGCCATGCGGTTTATATGATTTGCAGCTGGATTTCGAAGTAAAAAGCAGATTAAATTCCCGGTAGCTCTCTAAAAGGAACACAGGGTCCTGCTTTCCTCACCCACATATAGTCATTGACCAGTTCTCCTGTATCAGTGTAGGCACAGACCAAATTGTCAATCACTATGTGGGTGTGGCAAGCAGTCCTTTTACTTTCCCTTTGAGGAATCCTGTCAGGATTGACACTACTCTTGCTCTCAGAAAGGGTAGTGTAAACCATCTTACAGGTTCCCTTTAAGTTCACACAGTTTGGGTTTGCTTTGGATAACTTCTGTAGTAATCCGCAACACTACATGACGATTTATTTTTTTCCCATCGAATTACATGGAAAAAAAATTTAAACAAATTTCTAAACAATCCACAATAGAATAGGCATTCTGCAGATTTTACCCCTTCCAGACATTGACTTAAGTTTGCCTCGTGGTCGGGAAAAGGTTCCCTAAATTTGTCATATTATGCTGGCTCAAAAGCAGAACCTATCCAACGCGTGGGAAACCACTGTGCCACAGGGGTTTCCTTGTTTTTTTGGGCCAGGACGAGGGTTTACACTGATTATGGCCGATTAAACCATTAGGTCCCACAGTCATTTGTTCCCTCTGTCTCCATGGGCATCCCGCTGCATGACCACAGGTTGCCAATGGCTGCCATGATGACCTAGAAACCTCACAGAGGGTTCCCCGGGGGTCTGTGATCCAACAATCCCAAAAATCCATCAAGCACAGCCTGGCATGGTGATTGACAGATATACGATTCATTACACAAAGTAAAACACGCACACCGTCCTTTTTCCATTACAAATGCCAAACACCACAAAAACATAAAAATACATAAAAAAAGTACACATATTTGGCATTACTGTATGTGTAATGGTTATAAAACCGTGCAGTGAACTCCGTGAAAAGAGAAGAAAAAAAGGTGGTATGAACACAAAATAAAAAGCCAAAGGGATACAAATAAAATGTCTGTTTTTTCCACGGAAAAAAAGCCCTTGCATTACTCTTTATAAAGAGACATAAAAAAATGTAGAGCTATCAGAATATAGCGATGCATAAACATTGTTTTACACAAAAAAAAAATCAACACAGTAAAATGAACATGTACTTTACACTGCACAGTGAGCATTCTAAAAGATAAAAATAAAACACACTACCAGAATTCCTGTATTTTCATCATCTTGTCTTCCAAAAAGCAATTAAAAAGTGATCAAAGTAGTACTAATGAAAATGTCAAGCCCCATAAACTACTCCATTTACAGAAAAATAAAGTTCTGACACTCAGAAAATGGTGATAGAAAAATGTTTTGTATATATATATATTTTTTTTTTTTTTTTAAAAAAAAAGGGTTTTAATTGTGTAAAACATGAAAAAAAATGGATTTTTGTACTTACCGTAAAATTCTTTTCTCATCTGATTCATTGTGGGATACAGATTGACCTTGTGTATGAGACCTTTGCCATAGGAAGCTGACACAAGGCGACAACCAACCACGTTGGCTCCACCTGGATAGACTTTTTCCCCCACGACACCAGGCTTCTTTTATTGGGACAAATGCGTTGGAAAGGGTAAAAAGTAGTTTTTTTCCAAAAAAAATGTCCAAAATAAAATTAGACAAAAATACGGTGAAAATCAGACGAGAAAAGGATTTTTATGGTAAAAATCCGAATTTCTTGTAAGTATCATTGGGGACATAAATTGACCTTGGGATGTCCATAAACAGTCCCTGAGGATGATTGGTAACTAAGGCATGTGCCTGCATAACCCTGCAAGCAGGCCAAATATATAAAAGGAAGCAAATGCGCCCGTTATGTAATAAAAGTAAGGCACGCAGAAAAGATAGGATCGCTACCAAACAAATCTGCAGAGCAGATCCTTGATGTTCCAGTTACCAAGGAGCCACCACAGAGGATGGTGGAAAGAAACACCCCAGTGAGGAAAAGGGGGGGATCCCCCTATGGAGCATGGTGTAAAAGATGCCATATGGGATTAATATAAAACCATCCTGGAAAATGGAGGGGTGAGAATCCCCAATGTATAATGTAGAGAGCTGTTCCCAACTCCTTACAACATAGGTAGGAGGAAGGATACAGGAGATGACAATGAGACTGCCCAATATCAACGTAAGAACGACCAGATTGATGGCCTGAAGACCTGGATGCAACCAGAAGGTGTCAGAAGACAATTAAAGGGAGCTGAGGAAGACCAGAGAGTGAATGACCAACGGAAGACAAGGCAGCCCTTGAAAAACTGCCTAGAAGTGAAAAGAGAACATGGTGGACCAAGCCCGGCAAGCCCTGAATGGCACAGACAAGCATACAAGTTCCCTGTCTTGATACAACTTAAAATCCTGGGTGAGGAGGTGGGGAAGAGGCAGGGACTAGGAAAAAAAAAGAACAAAGCCTTTTTCTTTACTTGGCAGCAAGCTTGGGCATGGTACAAAATTCTGTTTTGATCTTCTCCTTCAAAATCTTTAGTAAAACGTGAAAGATTTGCTTGATCTAAGGAGAAACCAGAGCATCCGTAGCTAACTCTGGTAAGAGTAAAGTGGTACGAGAAAACTAAAGTCATAAGAGGGCTGATCACCAGGTGAATGTGAGACTAACCCGGCATGGGAGTCTAAAACGAAGGGTAACAGGTAAAAGAAATAAATAAAACTGAAATAAAAACAAATGCAGCAGACCTGCAAAGCATGGACTCTAGGCTACAACTGAGTCAGTAGGAAGGATATAGTCCGTCCAGGCACAGCCAGCTCGGTTGGCTTCTGCCTATTGTCCTCCACCAAGGGTGAGAGCCTATACGCAAGGTCAATCTGTGTCCTCCAATGATATTGCTAAGAAACATAAATTTGGTATTACTGTAATTGTATCGACCTGCTAAGTAAAATTAACATGTCATTTACACCACTTGGTGAGGGCTATAAAAAATTTAAAAAAATACCAGGATTGTTGTACTAGGTTTATCCCACTTTCCAAAAATTTTGATAAAAATTGATCAAAGACTCATGTAAACCCCAAAATGGTACCAATGAAAACGTCCAAAAACAAGCCCCTACTCATCTCTGTGTACAGAAAAATAAAAATATTTTGGATCTCAGAACGTCAACATGAAAATGCAATTTTTTAGAAAGTTTTTTGTGTAAACATAGTAAAACACAAAAAAGATATAAAATTGATGTTGTTAATTGTACCAACCTGAGTAGTGAAGTTATCCTGTCCTTTCTGATGCGCTTGTGCCTTCTTAAGCTCTGACGTGCTTGTCTGCTGGCAGCACATCCGGCATTTCAGTCTGGGACTCCCAGCACTGCATGGTCTGCGGTTAACTCCTATACTCGCCAGCCCTGTTAACATAGTGCCTGGTCTCTAATCATAAAGCCTGCAATTTCCTCCCGCCGCAGCAAGTCCCCTGAAAAAAAAAAAAAAACAGACACTCCACAGCAGACTCTGCATTCCAGGCAGACTCTGTCTCATACACCTGTCTCATACATCTGTTCCAATACAGTTGCAGATTAAAAAAAAATTTTTTTACTCACCTTGAGCGCCTCCATCAACCGTCCCAGCCAGAGAGCGCCTCCATCAACCGTCCCAGCCAGAGAGCGCCTCCATCAACCGTCCCAGCCAGAGAGCGCCTCCATCAACCGTCCCAGCCAGAGAGCGCCTCCATCAACCGTCCCAGCCAGAGAGCGCCTCCATCAACTGTCCCAGCCAGAGAGCGCCTCCATCAACTGTCCCAGCCAGAGAGCGCCTCCATCAACTGTCCCAGCCAGAGAGCGCCTCCATCATCTGTCCCAGCCAGAGAGCGCCTCCATCAAATGTCCAGCCAGAGACTGCCCCCATAAAACTGTCCCAGCCAGCGACGGCCCCCATCCCCTGTCCCAGCCAGAGCCTGCCCCCTCACCTGTCCCAGCCAGAGACTGCCCCCATCACCTGTCCCAGCCAGAGACTGCCCCCATCACCTGTCTCAGCCAGAGACTACCCCATCACCTGTCCCAGCCAGAGACTGCCCCATCACCTGTCCCAGCCAGAGAGAGCCACCATCACCTGTCCCAGCCAGAGACTGCCTCCATCACCTGTCCCAGCCAAAGACTGCCTCCATCACCTGCCCCAGCCAGGGAGTGCCTCCATCAACTGCCCCAGCCAGGGAGTGCCTCCATCAACTGTCCCAGCCGAGAGCGCCTCCATCAACTGTCCCAGCCGAGAGCGCCTCCATTAACTGTCCCAGCCGAGAGCGCCTCCATCAACTGCCCCAGCCGAGAGCGCCTCCATCACCCGTCCCAGCCAGACCGCGCCTCCATCAACTGTCCCAGCCAGAACGCGCCTCCATCAACTGTCCCAGCCAGAACGCGCCTCCATCAACTGTCCCAGCCAGAACGCGCCTCCATCAACTGTCCCACCAGAGAGCTCTTCCATCACCTGTCCCAGCCAGACATCTAACTGTCCAACTGTGATCTAACACTATGCTCTTCTTTTCCCTCATCATCGCTATCTCCACTCTCCGCTATCTCCAGTACGACCCCGCAGGAATCTACAAAACCTCAACCCTCACACTCTCTCTGACTCTCTTACACCTCTTTCCACTATCTCCTCATTCAATGACCAAGACGCAGCCACCACTTTCTTTACAACCATACAATCATCACCCCCCCTTGACTCAGTCGCTCCTGTCACACACAACAAAACCCCGCAAGATCAACAGACAACCCTGGCACACACACTCTACCAAACAGCTGAGGCGAGCTTCCAGAAATTGCTGAACGCCGCGGGAAAGAAAAACTCACTCCATTAAATGACTTTGCCTTATACAAACACTCACTGCAACATTTAAGACAGCACTCGCCTCAGCCAAACAGAACTATTTCACCACTCTCATATCCTCCCTGTCCCACAACCCCCAGACAATTATTCAAAACCTTCAACTCTCTTCTCCGTCCACCAACACCTCCTCCCCCATCCCTCCTTTCAGCAGATGACTTTGCCATTCACTTCTCCAGAAGAACAACCTCATCAGAGAAAGCTTCAGCCCGCAGTCCCCACCACCCTCCCTTACCCTTTTGCAACACTTGCTTTTCCCCCCTTAACTTGCTTCCCCACGGTCACTTCAGGGACAAGCTCTCCTCCTTACTGTCCAAATCCAACCTCACTACCTGTAGTCTTGACCCACTGCCATCCAACCATCCAATCCCAGACCTCAGTGCTTCTATCATCCCAGCACTCACCCATCTCTTCAACCCATCAATAACCTCTGGCAAACTTCCTTCGCCTTAAACATGCTACTATCCCCTCCAATCCTAAAAAAACAACCCTTGACCCCTCTTCTCTGTCCCAAAATATCGCCCCATCTCACTGCCCCCCTTTTTCTTCCAAAATCCTCGAGCAGGGACGTCTATCTTCAGCTGTCCTCCCACCTCTCCTCCAACTTTCTTCTTGCCCACTACAATCGGTTTTCGACCCCACCACTCTACCGAAACTGCCCTAACCAAAGTCACTAATGATCTAGTAACTGCTAAAGCCTCATGCCACTACTCTGTGCTCCTCCTCTTGGACCTGTCCGCGGCCTTTGACACTGTCGACCATTCCCTCCTGCTACAAATCCTCTCCTCCCTCGGCATCACGGACTTGGCTCTTTCCTGGGGCTCCTTGTACCTCACTGATCGGACCTTCAGCGTTTTCTCATTCTTGCTCCACCTCCTCCCCCCGGCCACTCTCTGTTGTGTCCCCCAAAGGTCAGTCCTGGGTCCACTACTCTTCTCTATCTACACCCTTGTCCTCGGGGCAGCTCATAGCCTCAAATGGCTTTCATTACCACCTGTATGCTGATGATACCCAACTCTACATCTCGGCCCAGATGTCACTTCTCTACTCTCCCGGATCCCTGACTGTCTGTTTCCCCCATTTCCTCCTTCTTTTCATCACGTCTTTCCCAAAACTAAATGTGAGAAAACAGAACTCATCATCTTTCCACCATCCAACTCTACCCCTGCCCCTGATCTCTCTATTACAGTCAACGGCTCTACACTTTCAACCGGTCCCACAAGTCCCGCTGTCTTGGGTAATCCTAGACTCTGCTTTATCTTTCAAACCACACATCCAAACCCTCACCTCGCCTGCCGCCTCCACCTGAAAACATCTCTCGCATTTCCGCTCATTCCTCGGCTATGACACTTTCAAAAATTCTGGTCCATTTCCCTTGTCATCTCCCGCCTAGACTACTGCAACATCCTTCTCTGTGGCCTCCCAGCTAGCACCCTCGCTCCCCTCCAATCCATCCTTAACTCTGCTGCCCGTCTTATCCACCTCTCTTCTGCCTCTCCCCTCTGCCAATCCCTTCACTGGCTTCCCATTGCCAGCTTTTATTTTAAGCTACTAACCATGACCTACAAGGCTCCCATGACCTCTCCCCTCCATACATCTCTGCCCCAATTTCCAAATATCTCCCTCCACGCACCCCTCCGCTCCTCACAGGACCTTCTCCTCTGCTCTCCCCTTATCAGCTCCTCACACAACCGTCCCCCAAGACTTCTCCCGTGCTTCACCCACACTCTGGAACTCACTGCCCCAACACATCAGACCCCTCCTCCACTTTCACCAGCTTCAAAAGCAACCTGAAAACCCATTTCTTCAGGCTTGCTATAACCTTCACAAACTTGTCACTACTTCCCTCCACAGACATGTCTGCCCCTCACCTCCTGTCTCTTTCCCCCTCCTTAGATTGTAAGCCCTCGCGGTTAGGGTCCCTCTCTTTCCCTTCTGTCGTGCCAATTGGTCATTAATCACTTATCATTGTACTTCGTTTGACTTATGTTATGTATGTAACCCCCTCGAATGTACAGCGCCCTGGAATCAATGGCACTTTAAAATAAATAATAATAATAATACCACACAGCGAACACTGTAAAAATGTAAACGATTAAACCATATAGAATCACTGTTTGTTTTTTTTTTCTCATTTTCACAGTTCATCGCTTAAAAAAAAACCAAAAAAAAACCTCGGAAACATGTTTCCAAAATGGGGTAATTTCTGGTAGGTTTCACCTGTTCTAGCATGTTGGGGAATTTGCAAATGCGCATGTCACCCACCAAAATCTGTGTTCTAAATAGCGTTCGCCCCATTGTATTGCCATTCTTGGAAGACATCGAGTAACAAATTCTGGGGTGCTCTTTTTTCCAGGATTCTTTGTGAAAATAAAAAAAAATCATCTAAAACTGCATATTGTCATCCAAAATAAAATGTTTCATTTTCAAAGTTTCCAAAATAAGATCTTTTTAGGGGTGTTTATTTAGTTTTAGAATTTAGGTTATCGGCAAACCTAAAATGGTGCCTGAAAAATATTCTAATAAAAATGAGGCCCCTAAATCTAAAGGTGCCCTTCCCATTCGTTTGGGCTTGTGGGTTTAAGGGCAAATAGCACACTAGGGCCACAATTGGGAATTTTTAAACTGGGAGAATTTGGGGGAAAAACAAATTTTGTTTGTAATTTTTTCCCCGGAAACATTAACCCTTTTTCCGTAAAAAAAGTACAACCGGGTTTAAAAAACGCAAAAAAAAAAAACAAATTTTAGAAATGTCATCATTTAATTTCTTCAAATCCTGTTTAAATACCCAGAAGGTTAACGGGCTTCCTAAATTTTTTGTTTTTTGAAAATTTAAGGATTAGTCTTTTAAATGGAGTAATTTACAGGGTTGTCAAACACTTAGGCCCCTCAAAGCCACAACAGAACTGTAAAGGGCCCCAAAAAACCCGGGTTTTTTAAAATTTTTTAAGAAAAAAGTGAAACATTGCTACCTTTAAAATATTTGGTCCCCTCCTGTTTAAAAAAATTTTTGCCACTACATATACATTTAAATGCGGTTTTAAACTGTTTTGTGTGGTACAACTATCTGTCTTAAACGCAGAAAATGTTGAAGTTTGAAAAATGGCAAATTTTTCAAAATTTTTTCAACATTTTTTATTTTTTTTTTTTTTACAAAATTTAAATTTGTTTTGGACCAAAATAAAAAAAAAAAAAAAAGTTTTCATTCTTTTTTTTTAGCGAGTGGGGGGGTAAAAAAAGATGCAGTATACTTTCCCGGAAAGGGAACCCAAAAAATTGCTCGGGCCCCTATACGTTTTTGTGTACATTTCCCAAATTTTTATATTTGGGGGATAAATGCTTGCTTTTTAAAAAACACAAGATATCAAATCCGGTTTTTTCATCTACTCCCCTTTTCTACTCTGGTTTTCGACATTTGGGTTTTTTTCTTGTTAATTTTGGGGTAACTTGTTTTTGCTTTCCCCCTTTTGGGGAAAAAATAAATGGAGTACTTTTCTCCCCGATTTTTAAAACCCCCTTTTAAAAATGAACCCCGCGTACACCCGTAATTAAAGTTCCCACATAATGAATTACTTTTCTTTTTAGCCGTTAAAGAGAACCCCTTTACATTTTGCTCCTCTCCCCAAAAGAACATAAGGAAACATACAAGTCCCCTTTGGCAGGAATCCCTTAACTGTAAGCTGGCCCCCACCCGATGAGAAAGTTTTTAGTTGTTTTAAGGGGAATGAGGTTGTAGACCTGAAACCGGGGGGGATCATACTACTCAAAGCTATTGTTTTGGCTGCATTTAAAGTCGGTTTACAACAAATTTGACTCCCAAATTTCCCCTTATTTAAAGTTAATAAGGGTTCCACAAAAAAATGAAAGAAAAAATGGTTTTATTTTTTTTGGGGGGGCGTTGGTCCCTTGACGATACTATTTTTTTTAAATTTTTGTTTTTGAAAGGTCCCTGTTAAAAAATCTTCCTACTGCAAAATTTGGCATACAGAATTTTTTTTAGGGAGGGAAGGAAATTTGGGGTCTACTTAAAAATTTTCAGCTTTTTAAAAAACCAAAAATGGGGACAAAATCAAAGGATTTGTCCATTTTTAAAATTTTATATAAAATTATATATATTATATATATTATTTAAAAATAAAATATATAATATAATTTATATAAAAAATATATAAATATTTTATAAAAACCTGGGAAAAAAATTTGAGAGACTACTGGGACAGTTTTTTAAAAAACACATCCTATATTTTCGAAAAAAGCCCTTTTCCCTTCCATTTTCATTTTAAAATTTCAACCAAAGCCACCTCATCCTGCTTAATGGTTCTTCTGATTTTGGGATCACCCCAACCAAAACCCTTTTTTAATGAAGGAAAGTAAAAAAAAACATTTCTGTTGGCTTCAAAAAATTCCCCTTTTCAAAGGAAAAAGCTGGAAAGGCAAAACAAGGCCAGGGGAAAGGCCAAAAGGATTTTAATGGGAAAAAACATGGGTTTTTCCAAAAAATATTGATTTTTTGAAAACCCCCCTGACTTTAAAAAAATTGGTCTTTTATTGTTTTCTAAATAAAAACTAACTTTTTTTTCCTTTTTCAAATTTTTTGAGGTCTGACAGCGCGCTTCTTTTTTATTATTTTGAAATTTTTTTCCCTTTACCCTTGGCAAAAAAATAACAAAATTTTTTGCTTTTAATCTTGGAAACATTTAAAAACTGTCAGTTTTATAACAGCATCATCTCCTCCCTCATGGCTGCAGTCTAAATACAGCAGCATCCCCCTCAAACAATTTTGTAAAACTAAAAACAACATACCCCCTCATCAAGTCTTTTTCAGTCTATTAAAAGCACATCTCCTCACATGTCTGTCAACTATATACAGCGGGATCTCCCCCTCACAAGTCTGAATTCCCAAAATAACAGCAGCATCCTCCATCTCATCATGTTTTGTCAGTTTTATATACAGCAGCATCTCCATCTCCCTCATGTTTTGTCAGTCCCATTTTACAGCGGGAACTCCTCAAAACATTTTCCCTTTAAATCCCCATATACAGCAGCATCTCCTCATATGTCCCGTCAGTCTATATTTAAAACATTTTCTCCTCATCATCATGTCGTCAGGGCTAATAAAACAGCAGCAACTCCCTCAAACACATGTCTGTTTATCTTATAAACAGCGGGATCCCGGGTCACCCTGGGCAGTCCCATATACACAGCAACTCCCATCATGTCTTCATTCCCAAAATTTCAGCAGCAAACTCCCATCATTTTCTGTTTAGGGTATATACAGCAGCATCTCCTCATCAAAGTCTTCATCTATATACACAGCATCTCCTCATCATTTTTTGTCATCTATATACACACATCCCCTCATCATGTCTCTCCCCGGGGCTAAAACAAAGCAGCATCTCCCCATCAAACCCTGTCTGTCAATCATATACTTCCCGCATCTCCTTCCATCATGTCTGTCAAATCTATATACACAGCATCCCCCTCATCATCAAGTCTGCCCCGCTAAAATAAAAAACAGCATTTCTCCTCCAAAGTCTGTTAGTCTATATACAAAACACATCTCCTCATCATTCTGTCAGCTAATACACACATCTCCCATCATGTCCTGTCCAAATTAAATACAGCAGCATCTCCACATCATCAAAGGGCTTTAGTCTATATACAAACGGCATCTCCTCATCAGGGCTGTCAGTCTATAAAAACAGCAGGGATCCTCCTCATCATTCGTCATTTATATACAGCAGGGATCTTTCCCCATCAAGTCCCCGTCCCTTTTAAATACAGCACACTCCTCCTCATCATGTCTTTCAAATCTATATACAAACATCCCTTTCCCCAATCTGTCAGTCTAATAAACCGGGATCTCCTCCCTCATCATGTCTGTCCGCTATATAAAAACGACATCTCCTCATCATGTCTTTTCAAGGCTATATACGCGACATCTCCTCATCAAGTCTGTCATCAAATACAAACGACAACTCATCATGGGCTTCATTTTAAAAATACAAAACAGCATCTCCTCATCATGTCTGTCAGCATATAAAGCACATTCCTCCTCAAACATGTCTGTCAACCCATATACCGCGCATCTCCTCATCCATTTTCTTTCCCCCTATATAAAAGGGTGCATCTTCCTCATGTGTATCATCTTAAAATAACACAGCATCTCCTCATCATGTCGTCAGTCTATAAAACACAGCACTCCTCCTCCAAGTCGTCCAGTCTATATACAGCCACTTTTCCTCATCATTTATTTCTGGGCATCAAATACAGCGACATCTCCTCACAAGTCTGTCAGGGCTATATACACGACATCTCCTCATCCGTCCCCGTCATCAAAATACAAGCGACATCTCCTCATCCCTGTCGTTCCCGTCCTTTTACACAGCATTCCCCTTTCCCCATCATGTTTTTTCAGGGCTAAAAACAAACAGCATCCCCCCCTCATCATGTCTTCCCTTTTAATAAAAGCAACATCTCCTCATCACCATAACTTTCAGCTATATTTCGCAGCATCTCCTCACATTTTCTGTCAGTCTATTAACAACAGCATCTCCTCATCATTTTTCAGTTTTATAATTAAAAAAAAAAGCACAAAACTCATCATGTCCGTCAGTCAAAATACAGCACCCTCTTCCCATCATTCTTTTTAGTCTATAAAACAGCAGCATCTCCACCCTCATCCATGTCCCCGGTTTATCCTATATACAGCGGGAAAACTCCCCAAACCCTTTTCTGTTTATCTATATACAAAACCGGGCATCTCCCCCATCATGTCTTTTCAGTCTATAAACACAGCAACTCCTCATCATGTCTGCCCGGTTTTTATACAGCGGCATCTTCCCCATCTTTTTATGTCCCGCAGTCTAATATACACGGGGATCCCCCAACATGTCTGGCAGTCAAATACAAAGACCTCCCTCATCATGGGCGTCCCCGGCTATATACAAGCAAAGGGATCTCCCTCATCATTTTGTCAGTCTATATACAGCGGCCATCCCCCCATCATCATGTCTTCAGTCAAAATTTTCAAGGGCCCAAAACTCCTCCTTTATCTGTCTGTCATTTTAAATTTTCCAAAATCATCCCTCATTCCAAAATTATTTTTTGGGCAATCTTAAATACAGCGGCATCTCCCATCAAATAAGGGCATAATTTTAAAAGCAGCACCCTCATCATCATGTTGTCATCTATATAAAAGCCCCACTCATCATCATGTTTTTGTTCCCGTCTATATTCAGCAAACATCCCTCATCATGTCGTCCCGTCTATATACAGCATATCTTTCCCATCAAACATGTCTGTCAGTTTTATAACAGCGGGAAACTCCTCACATGTCTGTCAGTATATATACAGCAGCAACCCCCTCAACACATGTCTTTTCAATTTTAATATACAAACCCGGGATCCTTTTCCCATCATCATTTTGTCCCGTCTAAAAACAAACACATCCCTCATCCCTGTCTTTCATCTATAACAGCAGCATCCCCAACAAGTCCCTTTTAGTATATATCAGCAACATCTCCTCATCATCTTTTCGTCCCGTCTAAAATACGAAACGGCAAACTCCTCATCAAAGTCTTCAGTCTAAATTCAGCAACCAAACTCCTCATCCGGTTTTGTCAGTCCATATACACCGGGGGATCTCCTCATCAAAAAACCCGTCTTTCAGTCAAATACAGCAGCAATTTTCAACATCATTTTCTGTCCCGTTTTAATAAAGCAAAATCTCCTCATCAGGTCTGTCATCTAAAATACAGCAGCACTCCTCATCAACATGCGTCAGTCTATATACAGCACATCTCCTCCCTCAAAGTCTGTCAGTCCCATAACATGGCATCTCATCCTCATGGGCCGTCAGTCTATAACAGCATTTACTCCTTAAAACATCAAACTGGGCAGTCTATAACAGGCACAAATCCTCATCAAACTGCAACCCAATGCACACATCTCCTCATCATCAAGTCTGTCGTCCCATATACATCAGCTCTCCTCATCATGTCTTTTTCCCTCTATATACCCGCAAAATCTCCTCAACATCAAGGGCCCTTTAGTCTATAACAAACAGCATCTCCTCATCATCATGTCCCTTTCCCGTCTAAATAACAGCAGCATCTCTCATCATTTTCCCGTCATCCCATATACAGCAACATCTTTCCCCATCAGTTTTCAATAAATATACCCGCAGCATCTCCTCAACATTTATTTCTGTCATCTATATACAGCAGCATCTCCCCCATCATTCCCGTCATTTTAAAAAACAGCAACATCCCACATCAGGTTTTTTCATCTATTTACAGCAGCATCTCCTCATCAGGGCTTTTAGCTATATACAGCAGCATCTCCTTCATCATCATGTCTGTCCCGTCTATAAAACAGCAGCATCTCCTCATCATGTCTGTCAGTCTATATACAGTGGCATCTCATCCTCATGTCTAGGGTGCCACAATGCCTTTTTCCGGCCCCTTTTTCTAGGGTTTTAAGTATGGTAAGGCAACAGCATAAGACATAGTTTAAATCCAATGTGGGAGTTGATTACCTGAATAGCACTTTGCAATGAAATACACTCCCAGCCCGTGGAAGAAAAATCTGTGATTTTCCCCGTATGATAAAAACCCTTTTTAAAATTTGTCAACACGAATATTTATTTGAACCCAATTAAGAAGCAGGGTAGTGACACATTCTTTCCTTCTACACTGTTTTTATTTCCTGTTTCTGTAGAGAGCAAACAAGTTTTCTCAGGTCCCTAGTGTCAGGAACACAGAGTTTGTTAAAAATATGTAGAAATGTATTAATACACATATCACAACTATGGGGGTTTTCACCATGACGGGGACCCGACCCACACTTTCCCTGCTTTTCCCATAGTCTTTTGCCCCAAAAATAATCAAAAGAATAAGGAAATTTTAAAAATTTCTTGAATTTAACGGGTACTCCAAAAAATTAAGCTTCTAAAAGGACTAGTAATAAAATTAGTAAGGGCCCCGGGAAACTAAAACCCGTTAAAGGAAACCCCTTTTTGTCCCCTAAGACTTGAAAAAAAAGGAAATCAGAAGCATGGAAGAAAGCTTTTACCGCAGTGATTCCCAATTCCCCCACCCCAGGCCTGACACTGGAAAGTGGGGCAGCTGACTAACCATTTGCTTAGTTTTAAAAATACCTTGAGAGTTGTTTTGTGGTGGTTGCAGCTTTCAGAAAACATTACAGTATTATTCCCCATATAGGTATTATTCCTCTTATTAGCCTCACCTAAGCTATTATGGGGAGCATAGAGTGGGCCTACAGTTTTTCAAATATTTGCACCTCCACTGCTTCTTGCCTAGCAGATATCCAATAGTGTGGAACTGACTAAAAGCTATGTTTCTGCAGATATAGGAAAACATGATGCTATGTTCCAGAAATATTTTTTATGGTGTCCATTTTATGATTCATACACTGTTTTGGCTTTTGGTTGAAATTTCAGGATGAACATGAATTTTCTTGGAAATGTTTTTTAATTGAACTAAACTTTAACTTTAGAATGCACATGTCCAACTGTTCAATGTTTCAGTACTTTTTGCACAACTTGCTGATCTCTGACAAGGAGCTTAATAGCAAAAGTCACAACAAGTGTTTGATCCCTGAATCGTCCCTAAAATTTAGGCAATCAATTTTAATTGGGTTTTAAACAGTAATACTGTTCACATTTTGACATCTTAAGACCAAAATAACACCTTACAATTGATCAACAGTACTTCACCATTGCGGGGCTATAAGCAGAATGCTCTCAGACAGTAGTGGCCTCTAAGCTTAGAGTATCACAGAGTGTCATCACCAGGTTGCAACAGAGATACAGAGAGACTGGAAGAGTCACAGAAAGGCAAAGAAGTGGACGTCCTTTGGCTCCATCACACACTGATGACTACTTCATTGTAAACAATACCCTGTGGAACCGCATGATGAAAGCTACAAAAGTCCAAGCATGTTTAAGGGAGATGAGAGGCACCAAAGAGTCATGTCAGATCATTCATAACCATTTACGTAAGTGTGGTCTGCATGCTAGATGACTGGCAAAGGTTCCTGACCTGGTTAATGCATAATGCTCTCCTTAACGTCTACAACATCATTGGCGGCCATCGTTTCTGTTCAGAGTGACTTGACTTTCATCACTCAACAGCTCTAAGAACCACTTTTCCCTCGTCTAGTATAGATCCTCCCCTGGCCCATGTAAGACGAGGATACCAGTGCTTAGTGGTGTGGTCAGGTCATCTAGCACGCAGATCAAACTGGTGTAAACTGTTACTAATGGTCTGACATGACACCTGGTTGTCTCTCACCTCCTTGCTGTGACTCTTCCAGTCTCACTGTATCTCTTGTACAACCTGCTGATGACACTCTGTGATACTCTAAGCTCAGTGGCCACCTCTGGCTGAGAGTATCCTGCTTGAAGCCTCGCAATGGCAAGGTACTGTTGATCAGTTGTAAGATGTTGTCTTGGTCTCATGTCAGAATGTGAACAGCATGATGAGGAGGAATGTTTAAATCCGAATTCAAATTGAGCCTCTAAATTTATTGGGCACTTCAGGGATCAAACGCCTGTTGTGAATTTTTCCATTAAGCATCTTGTTCCAGATCATCAAGTTATGCAAAAAGTACTGAAACATTGAACAGTTGGACATGTGTAAAGTTAAGAGGTGGTCTCACTTGGTGCATTTAAAAAAATATTTCAAGAAATTTTATGTTCATCCTGAAATTTTAGCCAAAAGCCAAATATTCCTGTTTGTGAGAAGTGTATATAAACTGGTTGACTTTTCTGTACAATTTCTTATTTAGTTTTTATCCGTTAATCTGCTTAGAATATCTTTTACACTATGTGAGAATGTTAAAGGGATATCCTCTCCACAATGACAAGCTTTAAACATGTAGGCAAAGGTAAATAAAGACTATTACCAAATACAATGTTGTTCTGTTTTTCCTTCCTCTTAGAGTTGGAGCTCTTCTTCTCCCTTGTTTGTTTACACTATCTTCCCTAGGTTATGACAATCTGTCTGCATTTTAGCACCCCTGGTAGGGATAGTGACGCCCCCTCCTGTGTCTTATCGGCAGCAAATAAGCTTCTTTTATGTTTCTTACTGACATGCTTGAACCCTCTAGAGCTATGTAGCCTTGTGCCCTGCTTTTAAAACATCTCCATTGCCAATCTCACTCCAACAGGCTCAGTTGGAATAGCAAAGCTGGAAAGTCAGTCACTGTCGTAGAACCACCCACAGCCTGAACAGAAAGTGGTAGCCTGAAGCTGGCAGGCTCTTTAAAACAGCCTGATGGGAAAACCCTTAATTTTTTTCTGTTTTTTGTTTTCTTTGAATACAGACAGGGGATCTGTTCGCAGTTTACAGACTGGCGTTGGAGAACTTCTTGGTGAAACGCGATTCTGGCATGGGAAAGATTATTGCAACTTTGTCTTTAAAGACTGGGTACAGCTGGATAAACCCTTTGATGGTAAGCACCAGGCCCTAAGATATAGTTTTGCGTGATTTCGGTTTATATTTTTACAGTGAGTTTCAAGTACAAAAAAGTGCACTTCCAAAACTAGGCACCCGGATCAGATAACTATTTCAGTTGTACTTTAAAACATAATCTGCATAGTTAATGTGGACAAAAGTGATTATAAAGAAAGTTGTGTTTTACTGGAGAGCACTACATTTAGAAGGAAGTCTTCATGTTCTATCTTCTATGTGTATTATGTTTAATTGCTTATATCCTACCAGCATCTATTGTGTACTAACTTTTATCTGTGCTTAGACTTTATTGACAGATACCAGACACCCAGAATGCCCTGGCATGACATTTCTTCAGTGGTACATGGAAAAGCTGCACGTGATGTGGCAAGGCATTTTATTCAACGCTGGAACTTTACAAAGGTCTGTAATTTGCTAGTGTACAACAGCTCTTAGTATTATTTTAAATTGTTATACAGCACCATTGTATTTCACAGCTGTGTACAGAGATTGTCATCACGTATGTCTGTCACTGTCCCCAGTGGGGCTCATATTCTGAAGTCCCCATTTTAGACTAGGGCTATATGACAACTTGGCTGCGCGACATGAAGATTGCATGGTCACATTGTGACTTCACAGTTAGTGCATTTGAAAGTGGTCACTTTACTGCATACAGCGTGATATGACCTCGACACAACTGTCACAAAACACCTAGAATCTTTAAAACTTGGTCTCCTCCTAAACTTGTCTTACATTTAATTGAAGTAGTGTTTGAGAGCCAATTTGCAGGCATGTCACACGTAAAAAATGTTGGTCCCCCCCTGTTAAAGAAAGGAAAAACTAATAATGGTCACTAAAATAACTTGAAACTGACAAAAGTAACAACAAATTAAAAAGTTACAGAAAAATCAATTAATGAAAATTAGACATTGTGTTTGAGTTGCGGTTCAACCGAAAAATTTAAAAAAGAAATAATGAAACTGGCCTGGACAAAAAAAGATGGTACTGCTAGAAAAAATTATAATTTGACCATAAGGACATGATAAAGTAAGTTGTGTCCTGTAATTAACATCACGCATGTCTTCAAACTTGTAATCAGTCAGTCTGCCTATTTTAAAGAATAAGAAGTAATCACTGTCACTGTCTTTGCCAAAGTGGGATCATTGTAAGATGACCGAGGAGTAAACAACTGTTAAAAGCAAATAATAAAAAGTTAATTTGCCAAAATGCATAGTGACAAGCCACAAAACTTGTGGGAGATTGGCGTTTAGGACAAAACTGGAGCTTTTTGTCAAGTCACATCAGATCTATGTTCACAGATGCAAAATTAAAGCTTACAAAAAAAGAAACAATGTACATACTCTGAGACATAGAGTAGGCTTGGTTATGTTTTTGGGCTGCTTTGCTGTATCTTTGTTTGAATCTGTGTGGGGTACAATGAAATCTCAAAACTTTTAAGGCATTATGGAGTGAAATGTGCTGCCCAGTGTCAGAATGCTTGAGTCCTCCAACAGGCTAATGACCAAAATAACACAGCTAAAAACATCCAAGACTGGCTAATAGAAAGGAATTGGACTATTCTATAAGCTCTGATATAAATTCTATTGAACATCTGTGGAAGGAGCTGAAACATGCAGTATGGAGAAGGCAGCCTTCACTCCTACGACAGTTTGCTCACGAGGAGTAGACCAGAAGTTTCATTACTAGTTACAGAAATTGTTTGCAGAGACTGTCTCAAAAGGTTATGGAACTAAATATTAAGTTAAAAGGGTATGCCCACGAAGTAAAGTACGCAGAGATTGGTTCTCGGCTAGCTGCAAGCCGACCATG
Organism: Phyllomedusa bahiana; assembly: GCA_025379985.1. Taxonomy (NCBI): domain Eukaryota; kingdom Metazoa; phylum Chordata; class Amphibia; order Anura; family Hylidae; genus Phyllomedusa; species Phyllomedusa bahiana. The sequence goes on from JAODAL010003554.1 coordinate 98,637, forward strand.
CATGAGAATGAGGAAGATGACGCTTGCTGCCGTCCTTCTCATTCACTTATATGGGAGTTCTGAATACAGCACGGTGGGCTTGCAGCTAGCTAAGAGTGACCTGTGCAGTGGACTTTACTTTGTGGGAATACCCCTTTTTGCGTATTATTACTTTAGTCCTGGCCAGTTTCATTTTTTTAACTCATTTGTCATTATTTGATTTTCAGTAAATCTAAATTTATTATTATTTTAGTCAGTTTCAAGTTATTTCATTGACCATTGTGGATTTTGCTTTCTTTAGTGGGAGGGTACCAACAATTTCGTCCATGTCTGAATATCATGCAATACAAATTGCATTACCTGTATATCTTTTTTATTATTATTTTTGATGTTTTCCAACAAAATTTACTTTGTAGCCATACCCTTAGTTACGCTTAGTAGGGCCAGTAAAGCTAATTAACTTGCTAGTATATTGTTCTATTTGTTTTGTAGTATTGGAAGAAAGCAAAGTACATACATACATGTTTCTTATTATTTGAGAAATCTAATGGTTTTATGTTATCTTTTGCTTTAGATAATGAAGCCCAAGTATCGTTCTCTTTCCTATCCTTTCCTGCTGCCTAAATCTCACAAAACAGCCAAGGAGTTGCCATATCAGGTTCCTGGGTCAGTTCATGCTGAGGCACAGGTAGGTGGGGTGGGACTGGAGAACACTGATTTGTAAGCTATATAGATACTAAGATATTCAAAATAGTGATGCTTGCTGATTTCAGTGGGAAGAAAATATGCCTACCGTCTCCTGACCTGTGTTATATGCAACGTTTTTATGTAATCAATTGGCTTTCACAGCAAAAGTGGGAGTGTTAAAAGATCAGGGGCACAAGCCATAAGACATATATCTCCCTGCCCCTCCCAAAAAAGGTGATATTTATAGAAATATATAGTTGTTGCTGCTGTACCAGGATTCCAGGTTAAAATGTTTCCAACCTACAGAAATGAAATACTACCTCCCAACTGTTACTGAATAAAATATACTAAACAGAGATCAACATTGCCAATAATGCTATACAAGGCCCAACTAATACCACCACATCATTAGCATCACGTAGAGGCCGAATGATATCATTATGGTTATGACTGAATATAACCATACAGTTACCGAGTATAAACCACTGTACAAAGACCAATTACAATATATATATATATATATATATATATATATATATATATATATATATATTATATATATATATATACAAACAGTGGCGAAAATAAGTATTTGCTACACTGGCGATTTTGCAATTTTTCCCACCTACAAAGAATGGAGAGGTCTGTAATTTTTTTCATAGCTACACTTCAACTGTGAGAGACAGAATCTAAAAAAATACAGAGAATCACTTTGTATGATTTTAAAATACTTAATTTGCACTTTATTGTGTGAAATAAATTTTTGATACAATAGAAAAACAGAACTTAAAGGGGTTGTCTTGCTACAAAGAATAGCTTTCAAATTGTAGGGAACACAAAATAAAGACATTTTCCAAATATATTGCTTTGTTCTTCTGTTTTCCTCAAGGAGATACAAGTGAATTTATGACCTCCCTGGCTATTTCAGTTCCCTCAGTAACCAACCTGTAAACAATTTTCCCCCTGCTGTTTGTTCAATGAGATAACAGTGAGTGAAGTCATCACACAGGTCATGGTAGTGTCCTGTGCTGCTCAGCAGTAAAAGCTTGATTTATGTAAAATAAACAGAACTGTAATTAGGGCTTTTGTTTTGGGGATCAGATAAGAAGTCCTGTTAGTAGTTTGAGAAGCTAATCTGATCTAATTAGCAACTGAAAGCACAATGGAGCACAGAGCTGTAAAAGCAGGGAGCTTATGCAAATTAGTCAGTCTGAACCAGGAAGTGGCAGAGTATTTCATTCATGCATTCTCTGAAACTCTGAAGGGAGACAACTCCTTTAATATTTCGTACAGAAACTTTTGTTTGCAATTAAAAAGGTCAGATATTTCCTGTAGTTCTTGACCAAGTTTGCACACTGCAGCAGGAATTTTGGCCTTCTTCTTCAGATTTTTCAGGTTTCGGGCTACAGCGAGTTTCCGCTCTCTAAAGATTTTCTATTGGGTTCAGGTCTGGTGCCTGGATAGGCCACTCCAGGACCTTGAAATGCTTCTTATGGAGCCACAGCCCTGGCTGTGTGTTTCAGGTCATTGTCCTGCTGGAAGACCCAGTCAAGACCCATTTTCAATGTTCTTACTGAGGGAAGGAGGTTGTTGGCCAAAATCTCCCGATACATGGCTACATCCCTCCTGCTTTCAATACGGTGTAGCCGTTCTGTCCCCTTTGCAGAAAAGCACCCCCAAAGTATATATACATCCCCATGCTTTACAGTTGGAACAGTGTTCTTGGGTTTGTGTTTATTCTTCTTCTTCCTCCAATCACGACGATTGGAGTTGATGCCAAAAAGTTCTATTTTGGTCTCATCTGACAACATGACCTTCTCCCATGCCTGAGCATAAGTGGAGAGACCTTGTGTGTCCTGCAAGATTTGAATCCATGACGTTTAGGCTATGTTCACACGTCTTAATTGCGGGGCGTAATTACGCCGGGACTTCGGGAGCTTGTATATTCGCCGCTAGTAATTGACATGTCACTTATCTCCCCCTGCGGGGTATTGTGCGAGCGGGGAGAGGAGACGTAATCCATAGTTCTCTATGAGAACTGTGGATTACCGTAATGACTGGGGCACATTTCGCCCATATTTGAGCAGAGTACGGCGCGAAATACGGACCGAAATGCGCCCCAATCATAGCCGTGTGAACATAGCCTTAGTTTATGGACTGTGAGACTGTGGTCCCAGGAGTGTGATTGATTGAGTGTGAGGACAGGTGTCTTTTTATACCGGTAACAAGTTCAAATAGGTGCAACTTATACAGGTAATGAGTGCAGGTCTGTGAGAGCCAAAATTCTTATATGTCTCATGTCCTAAGAACATAGATAAGTGGCAGTCTCCCAGGGATCAAGCACATTGGGGAAAAAAAAAACTCAGGATGCCTTGTGCTAGCAACAACACTGAGCAGAGGAAACAATATGCACAATGTATGAGAGTTGGAAGAATATTGTGATACATGGTCTGACACATTATGACATTTTAAGGTGGGGTCAGGTCTAGTGTAGAGTATGTATCTCCTTTAACAACATCATTAAAGATCATTAATGTTGTAAATGACAAGATTATAGTCTAAATTTTTGTGCTTATTAACTGTATCCTTGCTTCCTCTCCTAGCATTTCATGGAAATCATTTACATTTGTACATGCCCTGGAACCATCAGGAGCTGTGTCCTGCCAGATTGCGCCTGCTTTTCTGTCCACATAGCGAAACGACTCAGCTGTTAGTAATTGAATACATGACATTTTGCCTGTGCCAACTTCGCATAGACGCAATCTGGCGTTTGAAGCGAATACATTCAGCGTATGATCAGTGCAGTTAGATGAATGCCCGTGGTAGTATCAGCTCATAAAATAAGACTGTAGAGAGAGACCATTATGTGGATCAGAGAGGGGGGAGCTCCAGCAATCAAGGGGGATGTGTTCCACTGGGAGGGGAAAAGCTATTCACGAGTGGGAGTAAGAGATATGTGATTCGCGAGTAGGAAGGAACATGCCATTTACAGTACAATAGTTTTATGAAAGATAAGCTATATTGTGCTTTACCGATCTACTATTCGATCATTATAGTTGACTGAACCCATACTTTTTGGATCGTGTTGCATGAACTGCGTGCCCTTGACATTTAGTATGTAAGTTTGAGAATCGAGATTTGGAAGTACTCAAGATTTTTCACCTATTCTTTGGTGATGTATGGTTGTGGAATGCTGTATGATTTCCAACAAAGGTTATTATCAGTAAGTTATGAAAGTTTGCTGCCCTCATTTGTAATAGTTTGTTTTGTCTATTGACCAAAGGCAGAATTATTTCCTGGAAAAAAGTCTTTTAAATGTTTATATGACATGTCCAAGATCTTTTGATTGACGTGCACATTCACTATAAATCCATGCAGCATCACAATTTTGTTATAGATATTCACTTGTCAGATACTGTCAGTTTGAAGATACAATAAGTAGCACCAAAGAAAGATATAATCACAGATTTAATTTTCACAGCAGAATTACTCATGATGGAGCCTAGTGTGCCTGGAGTAATAAAAAATTTCGGTTAACCACATGTCATCACAATCATTGATCTGTACCTGACAGCAATGTTTTCTGTTTGCTGCTTGGTTACTCCGTGAGCTGTTTGCTCATATGGGACTATGTTGGTTGACTTGAGTACAGCCCCTATAAAAGGGGTATTTTGACCATGCTGTTTCACAAACCAGTTTCAAGCTTCCACTTCCTGTTCAGGCTGTGGTCAGGTCTACAGGCAGTGATTGGCATATCAGCTCTGCTTTTCCTAGCTGACATTGGCAGTGGGGGAGTCTGAACAGCAGGGTACAAGACCTCTAAAGGATTAAAGTTTGTCAGTAAGAAACATAAACACGCTCCTGTGCTGCGGATAAGAAACAGTAGGGAATGACCTCACTGACCCGACCATGTCTTTAGAGCCTTTTAGAACACATATAGGTGTACAGTAGGTAACCTAGGAGAACTTGTGAACACAAGCAGGCAAAAAGGCTTATCTTACTCTGAAGAGAAGCAAAATCAGAACAGCAGTGTATTTAGTAATAGTCTTTGTTTACCTCTGCCTACTAGTTTAAAGCCAATCAATGTGGTGAGAATACCACTTTAAGTACAAAGCCACTCCATGTGTAATAATGTGAGTGTGTACATAGGTATTAAAACCATACACTTTTATTGGAAACCATAATATGACTGGCGTACTTGCCCATGGCCCCATTATAGTTTTTTATCAAGCTACCATTTACTTCTGTATATTTGTAAGCTGGAATGTCCATACTTTTGGGTATTAGATGAGGTTTCCGTTCTTTTTAAGCTTAAGAAATTGTAATTAGAGAAGTGTGTAACATCATTGAGACTCTATTATGAGAGGCTGTTCTGGGCTCTCATCCAATTCGCAGAGAGATTTTTCACAGATTTTGGCATTCTCCATTTATCAGTGGGTGTCTCCTCCATAGAGAGGAACTGTCAGCTGAAATACATTGTGCATGGAGACAGATGGAGGAGACCTGGAGCAGATGGAAAGAGGAAATGGCAGTGCAGTGACTAGTACTCCTGTTTTATGCAGAATGCTGGAAAATATTATATTCAAATATTGTCCTCCCTGCTTGAAGACTTTGGGAACAGTGAAGCTGGCCTCTATAAGCAATACCAAAATAACGTCATGTCTGAAGACAGGCCTGTGTTTACCAGCCCTGCTAAGTAGCAAGACACAGCACTGTCAGTCTGTGTGGTGTTTCCTTTCTGTGTCTTGTATATGTCCTCAAGTTACATACTTTTTTCTTGACATCTATATAAGGATGAGGACATAAATTTAAAGCTAGATGTCTACGTGCAATTCATACAAATGGTAAATGGGGCAAATGGTGTACTTTTAAATACAATTCCCTTTTATATAAATAAAAAGCTTAATCACTGTATGATGAAAAGTTCTGCAACTTTGGAATATGATTTGTATTCCACTTGCCATTTTCAAAATCTGCTTAGAATAGGGAAATATCTCTCCTTGGGGAGAGCCACCAATAAATTGGTCGTTGTAAGGATTTACTTGCCTTTCAGACCTCACTGACTGTTTTACATAAAGCAATGGCTTATGGGAAAAGAGATGAGGCACAGCGCACACTATTGGATGTAGTTATCCTGAATTCACATGTAGCTCGCAGAACCCTTGCAATGTGAAAGGGATTTGAGCCAAACAAGTCAAGTTAATCTGCAGACAGCTATTTCGGGGTTTTTGCCCATCATCAGTGCAGAGTAGAACTTTATGGGTTGGCTGGGTGAGAAGCGAGAGTGGCTTAGAAGGGAGAAAAATCTCTCCTTGGGGAGAGCCACCAATAAATTGATTGATAGTCCTTCTTACACAGGTTAGGATTCCTTATAATATCTAGACAGGAGATTTTTATCCAGTTTTTCACACCGCTGGCCGGTAAACTTAGAACATGTTCATTCTTCTGCAAGGTTTTCGGGCAGAACATGAACATGTGAATGTGAAAGGGCATGGCCTGAATCCACAAGCTGCTGACAAAAACTGCCCCCCTACATGCCAAAAAAAGACAAAATATCGGTTGGAAAATCCGACCGGTATTTTGACAGTGCTATGGGCACCCTATATTGTATTGGAAAGCATGAAAACCTTAAGAAATGTGGGGTGCAATGGAGAGAACTGAAATTGCACCACTTTTTTGGAGTTTGGTGTTTACAGAGTTTACTTTACTGTAGAAAGGACAGTTTAACTTTATTCTTCAGGTCTGTTTAATTTTGGCAACAATAAGTTTAAATAGTTTTTTTAATAACTTTAATATATTTTTTTCTTTTGACAGAACTGTGTGAAGGCTTGTTTTTTTGTGATGCAAGCTGTAGATTTTACTGGTACAAATTTGGGGTGTATACCACTCTTTGTTTCAATTTTTGGGAGGTCGAGTTGACTAATTCTGTCATTGTTTTTTTTATTTTGTTTTTTTTTTTTGTCACCGCACTCACTGTGCAGGACAAAAGTTAAAGGGGTTGTATCATTGTTTCATTAAATGGTCTTTAGAATTTGGGGACAGTGAAAACAAGCAACTTTGCAATTAGATGTCATTAGCAAAGCTGTCTTGTATTCACAGTATTCCTTATCTTTGTTTTCTGTAAACAATGTTCCCCAGTGCCGGTGGGATTCCACCTCCTTTTATGTCATTGGCTTCTACCTCATAGGATCCTATCTTCCTCTGGTTCAACATTATAATATATAAAATTATATAATAAATCAAATTTATTAAGAGGCTTGTGCATTCCGATTAATTTGGTGCATCTTACGCTGACTATTATGTTAGAATGGCAATAAACGTTCCTTGTACAGTAGTAATATATATCCACAACAGGACTCCCTTTTTAGCTGATAGCTTCAGGTTTCATCTCAGTCCTGGTTCACCTATCTGCCTAAATACTTAAGATGGGAATACCTCTCTGAGGTTATAACCACCAGGCTATTAATGGCATACACTGGGTGAGAATGGGAATCTCCCCTGAAAAAGGTATTGAAGAACACATTTGTACAAGATTCTGGAAGATCCTTGTTATAAACAATAGTTTTAACATGTCGTAAAGTGTGGTTTTTTTTTTTTTTGCTGTTTAAAAAATGTGGTTGTATCTTTTAACTTCTTGGCATGAGTACTTTTGCTCCAGCGTACTACAAATGGATGAATTGGAGACTGGATATACTCCACATTGCTCATTGATCTGTTGAGGTATGATTTAAAATAGAAAGGAAAAAAAACTTACCTTTATAAACCTGCTCATTCCAGCGTCGCAGCTGATCCTGGTGATCCCACCCAAGGATGCCACTGTTAAGTCTTCACGTGACCTTCCAGCCAACCACAGGTGACAGTGGCCATGTGTGATATTTTCAGCACCAGTGTGACCTGTGAATGGCTGAAGTGGCATGTAAAGATTAAACAAGATAATTTTTTTCCCCCCATCTATTTGAAATCATCCTAACAGAGTGACGAACATTTACTAGTTTTGGAACACCCCCGTTAATGTTTGGTTTCATTAAGTGTTTGTTCTCTTTGATACCGTATGTATTTGTCATACTGCTACGCTCTGACCGACAATGGGGGAGCACTCATTTTGGTGCCTTAAAAGTTGGAACTATTTTTGAGTATGTTTGGGGCTGATTCTGAAATTGACACCCGTTTTCCCCATCAGCTCAAGTTTTGGAGATCCGGGGTTGCCACTTTACCAAGCACGTGCTGCTGAAAGTAGTGGTCACTCAGTATTTTACTAAAGAAGTGTTGGAAATTCATGTGAAACAAAAAAGACATAAATTAATGAACATTTAAAGAACACATGGAAACAGAAACATGAATGTACATGAGCAAATTCAGTGATATTCATCTACACTACATATTTATATATATTTTTATATAAATTAATTGCAGTAATGTAGAATCATGCCATCAACATCTCATAAACTAGAGCTGCTAGAACAAAATGGATGGGATTTTCTGACTCAGCCGCACTTAAATGGCCAGAATAAGGTCGAAATTTTGCGGCATCCCAAAAAGATGCTTTTTTCCCCCAGTGTTATGGTAACATAGTAGTCCAGCAATGTGATATACAGTATATTTTGGTATATATCTAGATGGATGTATGGCTGGTGCTGACTCCACAGTGGTAAAGGCATGGTCTTACAGTGGGTGACGCTAGGCTAGTACCAAGTAGCAAATTATATAGAGAATGCTTCCTATTTTCTGTTAGGATTTCTTTACAGAATTTTTACCGGAAAGCTTAAGTTCTGTAGAACAAGCCAGATGGGTTTGGAATGAGGCTAAGTTAGTATTTCACACCTCTGAAGTATTTCACTTGTACCAGCAATGTGCCATTCTCAGCTGAATGCCTTCGAGTTGTGGAATTCTTATTAAACTTGTGTTGTAGTGTTAATAGCTACTCTCAAGGCTCCCCCTGCTGGTAGATTGTGTGTATTATATCTAGGTGTCCCATGATTGCCTAATACCTTAAACATGAACTGTGTTACCTATGTGTGAATGCTACATGGAAATGATTGAGGAGTACCTAACTTTATTGCAGCAGCCATATTTATCTGGAGGATAGGGGTAGATTTTGTATTTGTGACTTTAGTAATAAGTGCAAGGTTAATCATTTCTTCATTGAATTGTTTCTTGATACTGTCCTTTCCATGACTTCTTATTTCTTCCAATAGCCCTTTACCTAACTATGGTAGCAGATTTATCCTGCATAACTCAAAGAAAAAGTGGATCTGCTGGTGACAGCAGGGGCCTAGCACATAGAATCAAAGGGTTTGGCCACATGTAGCTTAAAAAAATTGCACAGACAGCAACAGGTTTTAAAAAAATGTGCTGATTTACAGTAGAAACATGTTGCAGCATGGTATTGGACATTTGCTACGAGTGGCTTTATTCTAAGGTTAGATTCACATGTATCAGTAGCAGCCTTGACCAGGATGCTTTCAGTGTACTTCAGGTTTAAGCAGTTTGCTTGTTAATGGCTGCATGTTTAAATGCGGTAAACATGCAAGCAGCTCTTGAAAATGAAGATAATTGAAATACTACACTAAGGGACAGTTCACACGACGTTTTTTTCTTAAGTCAAACGTGTACATTTTGATACCTAAAAACAGGGTTGCATATATCACTTGATCTATCCATAGACTTAAATGGAGAAACGTGAAGTCTAAAGAGCCTCCTTTTGAATACGTTTGACTCGCTTAAGTCTATATACTTTTTTTTTTAGGTTCAGAAAAATGTAGTCTATTCCGTCTTTGTGTCCCGCAAAAAAAAAACGTACGCGCTAGTATCATTTGTTTTTTTCTGTTGAAGTAAATAGTTGACATATGCAAAAGTAAAGGAATATGTTTGCATGCATCTAATGTGTATGTTATTATATTAATCTCAAAACTTTATTGACGAGGACAGACTTGACTAAAACATATACTTTTTTAATTAAAAATAGGATACAAAGTATCCCTGTATGGTAGACAAATAGGTTTAAAAAAACATAGACGTGCACCCAAAACTGTAACTGTTTTGATACTTTTTTTTAGCCATATTTTAAGAAAAAAAGTATATCTATACTGTATGGTAAAAATGTTGTGTGGACCCACCCTAGTTCATAGGTTCATTAAATTTTGGCAGTATTATGTCTGTACCTTGGCTTCAATATGACCAATACATGTGAAACCAGCATAAGCAACTTCACTGCATTAGTGACTTGATAGGTGATACAAGATAAATTCAAGTTAAACATTATGAATGTAACACAGATAAAACCTTGAAGAGGTTGTTCACCTTGTCCATTTTGAATAAAAATATGCTGTGTCTGAAAAAAAGTAAAGATATAAAATAAAAAGACATACCTTTGTACTGACCTCTATTCCAGCAATGCCGCTGCTGTTCCTGTTCCCAGGTTTTTTGGGACTTCTGGCTGTGATTGGCTACAACAGTCATGTGACATTGCCTGACTTCACTGTTCAGAGTCGCTTCCGAGTGGCAATGTCACATGATTGCTTCAGCCAATCAGTGGCTGCCATGTGCACGGGCTGACAACTGGGAGCTGGAAGTCAACACAAGACTTGGGGAGAGGACCGGCAGCGGCATTGCTGGAACAGAATCAGTGCAAGGATGAGTATTTTGTTTTATGATTATTTTCTTACAACCGCAGTGGCTTAATTTTACAAAAAAATGGCATGATGGACAGCCCCTTTAAGCAGCTTCTCTAGTAATACATTGAAGGCTAAGCCACTTTGAGTGCTTTATTGGGGTGTATTTTCTGTTGCTTTTTTTCTATAATACTTAATGTTGCTGTGCTGTTTCTTTTAGGTCCTTCGTTCTGCAGCAGATTGGTCGGCTGGGATTAAGTACCACGAAGAGTCTATCCACAATGCATATGTGCACGTAATCGAGAACAGCCAGCACTACATCTACATTGAGGTGTGAAGATTTTGCATGTCTTGTATTTCAGAAGATTAACGTAGTGCAGGCGATAAGGTTTGATCTGGGTGAGAGGCTGTGTTTATGTGTCAGGAAATATGGCAGAGGGCTGAGCATTCAGGAGGGCTTGGAGCATAGGTAGGTCAGTAGGGTATGTGCTATAATGCTGGTAAGCATTCAACAAGATGGGACACCACTGTTGTGTAGTCCTGATATGGAAGCCTTTCAGTACAGGATTAAATCCTACTTCTTTTGCAAAAAAAAAAACAAAAGCATTTAGTGAACACATTATGTTCACATGGAGCAGATAAATGCTGCAGAAAAAAATCATCGCCACATCCATGCAGAAATTGACCAGTGGCAGATCTCTGACATATTTTACCCATTGACTTAATACAGAATTCAAAATGTGAAATGTAAGCTTTTGGTTGTGGATTTTGCTGTAAAAATGCAGATTTTAAACACCTTAGCCTCATTTCATTTACATTGTCTAGCAGAAAGTTGTCCTTTTTGCCCTTAGCAAACAATCACACTGCAGCCTTCATTTTTCCAGGGCAGTTTAAGGAATGATAGCTGAGCTAATTGTTCTGTAAGGGCAGCAAGACCAGTTTTTGTGGGATTTAAGTATTTAAGGAAATGAGGCCATTGACAAAGTCAAGGATATAAGTGTTCAATTAAAGAGGACGTGTGATATCTCATTTACGTGTCTGTTTTACTGAATACCAGTTCTGGAGCACCCTCTCTTATAACTCTGTGTTGTGCTGTTCCTCTGTTATTCCTTCTATTAATTATTACTGAATCTGTCAGCTGGGTGTTACCATTACAGCTTTAAAAAGGGTGTGTCGCACATTTGGCTGTCAGCTCTGATTGGGCAATATCAAACAGTGCAGGAACACACACAAATTGGTAACATTCAGATGTCTGATTCAGTTATGCATTTCTATAGGGATGCAAATGAAGAGGGTCATAGCTAAACGAATCCACTGAGTATCTGGTAGAGCGCAACACTTTGGTAAAACATAAAAATAGAAAAACAAATCTAAAAAGATATTGGTATTTATTGGTAAAACAATGATGCGTTTCACAGGTCCTTCAAGATTTGGTTTTCTATCTTTATCTTTTACCAAAGTATTGCGCTCTACAAGCTACTCAGTGGCCTTTTCATTTGCATTCACTCACCGGAGTTCCATCTGGCCACTACGAGGAGAGTACTCAGTGGAGCTGCAGCTTCCTGACCCCATGTGGGATGCCTACGTATGTGCTGTACCATAAATTCGTACAGCCCTTTTAGGTGAACACCTACCGATCACCTTTACTGATAATTGTAATATCAGTTCACACTATTGCGCTCTTTTTCTTTCATTTTCATTGTCTGAATGGATTTGTCCCGCAGCACACGAGAAACTATCTCTGAGGGCCTTTCTATAAGGAATAACAGAGGAAGAGCACAACATAGAGTTATAAGAGAAGAGGCTCCAAAATTGTTATTTCGCAGGAAACACATTGATTTACTAAAACAGACATGTTAGGAATAGTCACAGTTCTTTAACTCCTTAACGACCGCCCACCGTCTTTTGACGGCGGGCATTTCAGGTCGTTCGTCTGCAGCGATGTCTTTTGATGTCGCTGCAGACATTGGAGTTTGTGGCGCCCGGGCGCCGCAGCTGCGCTGGGATCAGGGCTGTGCTACACAGCCCTGATCCCAGAGCATCCCCTGCAAGCCTCGGGGAGCGGCGGAAACCTTCGCAACCCGGTGCTTTAACCCTTTGAGTGCGGCGCTGCGTTACCCCCGCGCAATCAAAGGGTTCCCCCGCTCTGTCGGGTGATCGGAACACCCGGTGACCCGACAGAGCCCGGGGAACGGCTGCACAGTCAGCCCTGGGGACCTAGCGTGGCATTTGTGGTGTGTAAGAGGGAATGGAGAGTGAAGCATGAACTACACAATATTATACGTGGCGGAAGGCAACTTAGTGGTGTCCAGAATGGGGATGAGGACAACGGGTGCAGCTTAAATTGCAGAGTGGTGTGGATTAAAGGGAACTTGTTTGCAGATTCATGATGCCTTAGCCAGGAATTTGCGGATAGGTTTTAAATAGCTGTTATGGGTTGGTTTGTGAAGGTGGTGGTTGTTCTGGATTGCTACACCACAGGTTACAATAACAGATCAGCAATCAAGCTGTTAGCGCAAGTATTGCCAACAGTGGCACCTAAGTCAGACCACAAAAAATTCCAAAACATCCAACTGAGGGCGTTCACTTTTGTATGTTTGAATTTGGGTGAGGGAAAGGAGAGCTGCTAAATAACAATAAGTAGTCACATCGGATATTTTAAAAATCACTAGTGTTTGGCTAGTCTTAATGTAGGAAGGAAGAAGAAACTAGCTGGTCCAAATACTTACACACATGTTGTTAGCCTAGCTTCTGATGAAAGTATGATACAATGTGACACATTTGTCATAGTGCTGGTAAATCTGGCACAGATTAAAACTGTCTAGTCTATCTTTGTACCAATATTAAGTTGGATTACTTTTATGCCACTAACTACAGCAAAATTTTGCCGAACATTTTCTATCGGCTGTTTCACAGATCCTACTCTACACAGACTGCTTTGCGATCCCACTTCCTTTACAGACTGAAGGCAGGTCTACATCACAGATCGGAAACACAACTATGCTATTCCTCTTTGGGACTCTTAGATGGACATAGGTGATGGAGTGTTTTAAACAGCAGGGCAAAAGGCTACTGACCACTAATGGGTTACATTAATTCAGTAAATAACATAAAAAACCTCTTCAATAGGAGGCCCAGCTACTACAAAATAGCAGCAATCCTTGCTTTTCTTCTTTTTAGGTTATGTCTAAACAGCACAGAAATATTGTCGGATTTTTGGCGGTTTAAGTATTTTGAATCCACTGAAAATCTGACGGTACACTGTGCTGCATACACTGCAATGTAAAACCTGTGCTGTAGTCTATACAGCACAGGTTTTTTACAGACGGGTTTAAAATCCGGTGGAATATGCAACATGTTGCATATTCCGCGGGATTCCGTCGGATTTCTGTACATTCGATTGTACGGACTGACAGCAAAACAGACTACGGTTTTTGTTCAAATCTGCTCCAAAAACCGCGGTCCAGAAATGACAAAATGCTGTTGGATTTTGTATGGCATTTTGTCATATGCTGTTTGCACATAACCTTATACACCATTTGTCTAGCTGTGACTTAAAGTACACCTAGGTCTGTAGCAATGCTTTTGTAACCCCTTCTAGTTTTATGCATCCTTATAATATGTCTTTAGAAATCTTCTGAAGGTTATTTTGGCATCACATACAGTTCACACTAACCATTTGTTCTTGAGAAGAACATACGGTACTTATCAGAATCCAGGTGTTGTGTGCTTTAATGTGCAAAGTACCTGTGAATCCCACACCTCAATTTGTGTCTTCCTAACTGAAGCCCCTCTAGCTTTTCGAGAAGTTAATAATAGAGGTTCACTTACTTTTTCTCCTTATACTGTGCATGTTTGCTCAGTATATGAACAGTGCAACAGCTCGTGTGTTATTAGTTTAGGTAGATTGTGTTTGTCTACATTTCCAATCAGACCATATTCGTACTAAATACAAGTAATTCTGAATGTTTTACTTACTTTTCCTGCCACGGTAGCTCCACTGATCTTCTTAAAAACTTTTTAGCATATGAACCTTAGTGTTTTAAATGACATTTTTTTTAGTCTACTAATAAAAATTGAGTGCTCTGTGCCGTTTGTTAGCTTCATTCACTTGTGGGCCAGTCACTGCATTTAGAATAGTATGAGATTTGATTACTAAATTCTTTCAAGACTACTGGCTGGTATAAAGATACAGTGGAAATAATCTCTCCCAAACAGGGGCTTACAAGCTGTATATACATAGACAGAATTTCCTAGATTATAAAGTCCTCAAATTACAACAACATGCAGTCTCTGTAGTGTAGGAGAGGCAAGAGTCAGTGAGTGTAATGTGACCTAGTACAGGGAGTCCCCGGGTTAGGAACGGGATAGGGATTGTAGGTTTGTTCTTAAGTTGAATTTGTATGTAAGTCAGGGCAGGTATATTTATTAAATGTAACTCCAGCACATAAGGGTTTTTTTTCGTTTTGGGTAGTGCAGGGAAGGATTTTTATATTTGTTTTGCTGTCTGTGCCCCTGTTGAGCAGCACATTCTCACCTCATGTGCTGCTGTGGCATGCTGGCGCTTGTCATTCCACAGCTACTATCAGCTATGGAACTACAAGTGCCAGCATTCCCCAAAAGCCTCTGTTTGTAACTAGTGGACAGATGTAAGTCAGAACGGTGTAAGTCGGGGACTGCCTGTAGTAGGCTTGTAGAAAGGGTGACCGGTGACCAGGCTGCAGCTCCACTGTGTATGTAACATGGCAACAACTTCCTGCTGAGGGAAGAAGAAGCCATACAATGGAAACTGCAGTCCTATTGAAGAAAAAGACACTACAAAAGTACAATTATTGTAAAGTTTTCATTTTGTGCACAAGATTTTACTTTTTATTTTTGCAGCGATTTCTAATTTTTGTTTAGGAATTTTGACAAAGCATTCTCCAGACAGACAAGAATGATTGACCTTTTTACCATTTTAAATCTATGTTGGAAAAACCAGATAACGGGTTGCAAATATGAACACATTTCATTTTGTTCAGTATTTACAATAAACAACCGGATATTGTGTCCAGTGCTACACTGGTGGCCAAAAGTATTGGCACCCCTGCAATTCTGTCAGATAATACTCAGTTTCTTCCTGAAAATGATTGCAATCACAAATTCATTGGTATTATTATCTTCATTTAATTTGTCTTCAATGGAAAACCACAAAAAGAATTGTCATAAAGCCAAATTGGATATAACTCCACACCAAACATAAAATAGGGGGTGGACAAAAGTATTGGCACTGTTTGAAAAATCATGTGATGCTTCTCTAATTTGTGTAATAACAGCACCTGTAACTTACCTGTGGCACCTAACAGGTGTTGGCAATAACTAAATCACACTTGTAGCCAGTTGACATGGATTTAAACTTGACTCAACCTCTGTCCTGTGTCTTGTGTGGACCAATTGAGCATGGAGAAAAGGGAAAAAGACCAAAGAAACTGTTCTGAGGACTTGAGAATCCAAATTGTGAGGAAGCATGAGCAATCTCAAGGCTACAAGTCCATCTCCAAAGACCTGAATGTTCCTGTGTCTACCGTGCGCAGTGTCATCAAGAAGTGTAAAGCCCATGGCACTGTGGCTAACCTCCCTAGATGTGGACGGAAAAGAAAAATTGACGAGAGATTTCAACGCAAGATTGTGCGGATGGTGGATAAAGAACCTCGACTAACATCCAAACAAGTTCAAGCTGGCCTGCAGTCCGAGGGTACAACAGTGTCAACCCGTACTATCCGCCGGCGTCTGAATGAAAAGGGACTGTATGGTAGGATACCCAGGAAGACCCCATTTCTTACCCCGGACATAAAAAGCCAGGCTGGAGTTTGCCAAAACTTACCTGAGAAAGCCTAAAACTTTTTGGAAGAATGTTCTCTGGTCAGATGAGACAAAAGTAGAGCTTTTTGGGAAAAGGCATCAACATAGAGTTTACAGGAAAAAAAAAAGAGGCATTCAAAGAAAAGAACACGGTCCCTACAGTCAAACATGGCAGAGGTTCCCTGATGTTTTGGGGTTGCTTTGCTGCCTCTGGCACTGGACTGCTTGACCGTGTGCATGGCATTATGAAGTCTGAAGACTACCAACACATTTTGCAGCATAATGTAGGGCCCAGTGTGAGAAAGCTGGGTCTCCCTCAGAGGTCATGGGTCTTCCAGCAGGACAATGACCCAAAACACACTTCAAAAAGCACTAGAAAATGGTTTGAGAGAAAGCACTGGAGACTTCTAAAGTGGCCAGCAATGAGTCCAGACCTGAATCCCATAGAACACCTGTGGAGAGATCTCAAAATGGCAGTTTGGAGAAGGCCCCCTTCAAATCTCAGGGACCTGGAGCAGTTTGCCAAAGAAGAATGGTCTAAAATTCCAGCAGAGCATTGTAAGAAACTCATTGATGGTTACCGGAAGCGGTTGTTCACAGTTATTTTGGCTAAAGGTTGTGCTACCAAGTATTAGGCTGAGGGTGCCAATACTTTTGTCCGGCCCATTTTTGAAGTTTTGGGTGAAATGATCAATTATTTGATTTTTGTCTCATTCTGTTTTGTGTTTTTTCATTGCAAGCAAAATAAATGAATATATTAATACCAAAGAATTTGTGATTGCAATAATTTTCAGGAACAAACTGAGTATAATCTGACAGAATTTCAGGGGTGCCAATACTTTTGGTCACTACTGTAATTGTGCTGGTCACCATGGCAATCCTTGCAACATATTTTGTAATTATTATTGTACATTATTTAGCAAATTGCAAGTGTTTCAACCTTCTGTACAATTAGTTACAAAGTAAGTTTGAAAAAAGGCACATGTCCATCAAGTTCAACCAAGGGTGGGGAAAATGTGGGTGAAGGGAGGGAGACAAGGATTTAAAGCCCAGCCTCACCACTGGTTAATGCCCTGGAACCCACTAGGCAAGAACCAACCTGCTCCAGCGGAGACTTTATCTCTGACCCCAGAGCCTCCACCAGCCAGATCCAGAATTTTACATAGCTACATACGCATTAATATTCTTTAGTTCCAGGTAGGTATTTAAGCCTTTCTTGAAACTCTCTACAGTTCCTGCCATGACCAGCTCCTCAGGCAGGCTGTTCCACAGATTCACAGTTCTTACAGTGAAGAACGCTTTTCTCCTCTGGAGATTGAATCCTTTTTCCTCCAGCCGCTTCGTTTCTAAGTACAAAATGTTTTTGTTCTGACTTTCTATCAAAGTATCTGACAGTGAATAAATATGGGTGGAATAAGAGTTTGTATCTTAGACACGGTGCATGGAATGAATGTAAGATAAGTAAAAATGTCGAATATTTCTGCACATTCTAAAACATTTTATATCTACTGCAGAATCAGTTTTTTATCAGCTGTGCTGACAGTAAAGTAGTGTTTAACAAGATTGGAGACACCATTGCACAGAGAATCATTAAAGCACACAGGTAACCATAAACATATGTTTTTATTTCACAGTAACTGTTTATATTGGCTTGAAACCATTGGTTGTATTTCATATTAATATTGAGGCACTAAGTTTTAAACAAACTGTAGGTTTATACTAATATACTACCCTGTTTCCCCGAAAATGAGACAGCGTCTTATATTAATTTTTGCTCCTAAAGATGTGCTATGTCTTATTATCAGGGGGTGTCTTATTTTTCCACAAATAAATTATAGCATGCTATACTAGTGTGTATGTGTATATATCTTAAAGTTTAGAGTCACAAACCATAGGATATACGTATGTAAAGGACATTTTATGGCAGCTGCAGTGACTTATCTAAAAAGATGGCAAATGTGACATGCCGGGACCTGTGGAACCAGAAGTTCCAGCATGCCCCATCCGCCATTCTGTGAGATGTGTGTGTGTCAGTATCATTGCTCTGTTCTACCCCCCCCCCTCCTCCCACTTACTTGTACACTGTCTCCTGTCCTGGGATGTTCGGGACCTGTGGTGACATCCTAGTCACATGACCTCCCTGCACAGGTCCTTCAAAACTCTTCTACAATAATATGTCCCAGGAATGTTTCTCGGGGTGAGCGGGGCTTGGGAACAACCCTCACCTTTCTCTCTGCCCACCCTTAGGGACAGCCCTGTGTATGGGGAGCTGCAGCAATTATTTCTGTTATGTCTTATTTTCGGAGGGTACCTTATATTAGGGAATTCAACAAAATCTCTGCTATGTGTTACTTTTGGGGGTGTCTTATTTTCGGGGAAACATGGAATATAGTCTATAGTAAAACATAGGACTTGGTGCCCAAACATTGTGTTATCTATTCTCTATAGTTTGACCTGATCGCTTTTCTCATTGGTGTTTGTAGGCCTTGGCGATATGGCCAAAAAATAATATCTTGATTTATTTTAATCTTATGGATAATTTTCAATTTTAATCTTGATTTTTCTTATGTTTTCCAAGCAATCAAAAATACCAAGATACAGTTCTATTGAGTATTTTTTAATGTATACTAAGTTTTCAAAGATATATTTAGCTACTTTGGTCCGAGCCAAATACATTTTTGTGGCACTCCTCTGACTGAAACAGTGGCAATCACAAATGACAATATGGTGCTGCTATATTACAGATGCTATTATCTCTTTGCTGCTAGAATACTGTGGTAAACCACTGTTATGCTGCTATTGCAAATACTATAGTAATTACCAGTAATATGGCAGCAGAAATAAATATAATATGTTTATAGTGCTGCTACATTACTGGTGGTTTTATAGCTCTGAAGGTTAATATTTCTCCTTAGAGAGATAACCAAAAAGGTGTGTGTAGACTTACAATTCATGAATGCTCTTCTAAAATATAAATATTCAAATAAGCATAAATAAGGTACCTCTGATTTAGGAATTTAAAGCCAAGAGAGTAACTCATCCTAACAGAGTTTCTCCATCTTACAGAAAGTTGTGTCAGGGTGTTTGCCCCTCATGCTTCCAGAACAAAGTTCTGGTTGGCCTGGGTGAGAGACCTAGATGTAGGGCGACATGTATGATCGTGATCTGCGCCTGTTTTCAGGATTATATTGCGCCTCACCGTGCCGACTCCACTGTCGGATGCAGGGATGCGCTGTTAGGCGCAAACTTCGCCACTTTCGTATGCGCCTAACATGAAGGGGTGTGCAATGGGAGCGCTGTGGGCGTTCTGGGGCGGGACGCACCAGATACGAATACTCCGACGCATGTATGAATACCGGTCGGCAAAGTGAGGCGCATTACAGCTCCGACAGGCAGACCTCGTTCAATGTGGTCTACTTGAGTCGGAGGAGGCG
This sequence comes from Phyllomedusa bahiana, assembly GCA_025379985.1. Taxonomy (NCBI): domain Eukaryota; kingdom Metazoa; phylum Chordata; class Amphibia; order Anura; family Hylidae; genus Phyllomedusa; species Phyllomedusa bahiana. The sequence continues at coordinate 118,189 of JAODAL010003554.1, forward strand.
CAGTGAAGCTAGAACTTATTGTAATGGGGCAATACAATACAGTTACAACAGTACTATAATAAAAAAGACTGGTCTTTAAAATTAATTAATGAATAAACATAAATATCAAAGTTGTATAAAATCGATTTCAATGTATTGAAAAAGTTGATGATTTAAAATTAAAGGAAATATATATAATATCTCAAAAGAAACAAATATCCGCTATAAAAGGTCTTAAAAATACGGAGGAAATTAACCTAATTTTACATTAAATTAGCCAATGCTGATGTTGTACTGATGTTAAATTTTGTCCTTTTTAAAAAAAAAAAAATAATTAAGATGTATTTTTTCTTCTTTCACCTTTTATTCTATTTAGTATATACAGCAAGAGCCAGCACAGCACAGGTCTTGCTGGGACCTGTGGTCCTCCAAGCAGGATTTCTATGTTCCCAGGGCTTAGTTGGGGTCGTATTTGTGGATGTATTTACATCTGCAAATACATCTGGATTTTCCATTGGTATCAATTCTAAGCTAATTTTTCATTATTTTAGCCTGATTTGGTGATGTATTTGCGGATGTAAATACATCCGTAAAAACAACCCCAACTAAGCCCTGGGAACATAGAAATACTGCTTGGAGAACCACAGGTCCCAGCCAGACCTGTGCTGTGCTGGCTCTTGCTGTATATACTAAACAGAATAATAGGTGAAAGAAGAAAAAATAAATTTTTGCTATTCACTAACATGATTAATGATTTTTCGCTGATTTCCAGCCTGTCTCTAAACTTAATACTTGTTAGGGGCATTCCTTATGTGTCTAAGTTCCGCACTGCGCCTCACACACAGGCGAAGCGCAGGGATCTTTACACCGCATGTATGAGCGCACTTCGGGCGCCGACATAAATCAGGCGCAGGTTTCACGGAAAAAAAACGTGAAAACAGGCGCTCCGACGCGCCAATCTTCATACATGTCGCCCGCAGTTCTTAAGGGGTAATGTTTCTCCTTAGGAAGATTACCAAAGAGGTGTGTAAAGACTTACAAGCCATAAATAGTAAACTAAAATGTAAATAAGCTCTAAGGAAAAGAGCTAGTACTTAAAGAGGACCAATCACCTCCAGAGAACCTTATGAAATAATAAAAGACTAAAATATAAACACTTTCTCAAATATGTTTAATTAGGGAAATAAAAACATTTCACCTGTAATTCAGTTTAAAAAATAAGCACAGGCCCTTTAAGGCTACGTCTAAACAACACAACGTTTTTCGTTTTCTCAAATCGCTGAAAAAACAACTGTAAAGAGGTCCCATAGATTTCTATTGTAAAAATGTTCTTTTCTCTCCACAGAACGTCTTTTTTCTGCTCGTTTTATTTGCTGGTCGTCTTTTGGAACATATTACAAAAAATGACTGAATAGGGCAGAAATTTTACTATTGGAGTCTATGTAAAGCAACAGAAATATAATTATTTGCATATCTGCAAAAAAAAAGTGTTTAAAGACACGCGTAAGAAGGCAAGACGTACCAAAAACACACGTTTTTTCAGCAGATTTTGACAGGCAGTGGACAAAAAACTAAATTTTATGAACGTACTTAGGATTTGGTTTTCAGGTCTTTTTTTGTCCACTGCTGTGTAGACCTAGCCTAAGATAGGACTGAAGTCAGCTCCTGACAGTATGATGGATCACTATGTTGACAGCTCTGTGAAACTTCCTGTTTCTCAGCTGGGAGAGTCCACTGTGCAAAAAAATATAAAAGTACTCTTCTGTCCACAAAAAATGCACCATTACTCAATAGTTGAAAGAATAAAAAGTTATTGGTCGCAGAAAATGGAGCTGCAGCACAAATTTAACGAATAGAAAGTGTTTGGATTTTTTTTTACGGTACTAAAACATTCCGAAAACCCTACATATTTGGTATTGTATCAAACTGCAGAATACAGATAGCACATCATTTATACCGACAATTGAATGCCGTAAAAACAAACCCCCCACAAACAAGGCGCAAGTACTTTTTTTTTTCATATTTTGCCCCACTTAGAATTTTTTTCTGCAGTTTCCCACTGTATTCCATGGTACAGTCAATGACACCATTAGAAAGTACATCTTGTCCTGCAAAATTAAAGTATTCATATGCCTATGTAGATGAAAAAATAAAACTGGTGATGGCTCTTGGAAAACAGGGAGGAAAAAAAACTTAGAGGCATATTATTATGACTGGTATGGTATCATAATGTAAATGTCAAGTAATAAATCGCAATTGATCTGTTCTTGATTGGGCACTTAAGTATATGATTGTTAAGGAGAGCTTATCAGTTCCCCAAATAGTAAATACTTGGATTCTCCATGAAATAGGAATTGCGGCTAATCTTTACATCGGGTTTGGAACTGCTGCTCAAATTGCAGTACTTTTTGAGGTTTTTGTGACCACAGGAAGTCTTAGTGGTGATCTTTGTGTCACGGACGCCCCTGCGACCAGTGTCCCGGGTCGCAGGCGCGTCCATGCCCCTGCTTCCAGTGGAGCCCCCTCCCGCACGTCGGGTTCGGGGTCCGCTCGTGTCCTGGCCCCTGCCAGCGTTCACTTACCCGGCCGCGCTCCTGCTCTGTCTGGCTCCGTCTCCCGGCGCGTAGCTCCGCCCCTAGGGGCGCGCGCGCCGGCAGTTTGAATTTAAAGGGGCAGTGCGCCGGTAATTGGTCATTGCCAGGCACTGCTCCTATTTAAGTGCTTCTGGCGCCCTTCCCGTTTCCTTTTGTATGTTCCCTAGTAGAATGTGCCCAAAGAGAGTTCCTGTTTGCCTTACCGTGTACCGATTTGTTGCCTATTTTACTGACTACGAACCAGAGCCGCCTGTCCTGACCTCCTGCGTGTCTACCGTCTACGAACCTGTGCCGCCTGCCTTGACCACCTGCCTGTCCCCGACTACGAGCCTGCCTGCCTGCCGTTCCTGTACCTCGTACCCTTGGCCGCCACCGCAGGCAAGCCCCACCAGTGGAAGTGACCTGGTGGACTCCCGCCACAGCAAGACCATTCCGCTTTGCGGCGGGCTCTGGTGAATACCGGGACCCACTTAGACTCCACTCCCTGGTAGGGGCTTACCCCCATCGCCGCGGGGTCCAGTGGATCCACCACCAGACCGTTACAGTAGGATCCGGCCATGGATCCCGCCAAGGTGCCCTTGCCAAGTGTTGCCAACACCACCACCGTCGTGGTCAAGCAATCACAACAGATCGCGCAGCAAGCGCAGCAGCTTGAGCAACTTTCCTCCATGGTGCAGCAGCTTATCACCGTCCAGCAGCAGCAACCTCCGCCGGCCCCTGTCGTTGTTCCTGCCTCAATGGTCCCCGCGGCGCTGAGGGGTCCCAAGCTTCGTCTGTCGCTCCTATCTAAGTACGACGGTGACCCAAAGCTCTGCAGGGTTTATCACCATGCTCTATGCACGTGGAGCTTTATGAACCGTCAGTTCTTGTCTGAACGTGCGAAGGGGGCCTTCGTGGTCAGCCTCCTCTCCGGGAAGGCCCTGGCATGGGCTATGCCCCTATGGGACAGAAACGATCCCGTGACGGCGGATCTACAGTTGTTCCTCAGTGAGTTCCGCAACGTCTTTGAGAAACCAGCTCGTGCATCCTCCGCTGAAACAGCCCTCCTAAACCTACGCCAGGAGGACCTGTCTGTAGGAGACTACGCGGTACAATTCCGAACACTGGCCTCTGAACTGTCATGGAACGAGGCCGCTCTGTATGCTACCTTCAAGAAAGGGCCTACAAGCCGGGGTTAAGGACGTCTTGGCCACTAGAGACCTCCCGTCTTCCCTCAGTGATTTGATCCGGTGAGCAACCCGCATTGACGTACGCGTCATTGAACGGGAGGAGGAACTTTGGCAAGAGCGTCAGTCAGCCCAACCTCGCCGGTTCCCGCCTGGCACCGGTTTTCCCAGAGGCCTCCTGCCCCAGTCGCCAACACCCACCACGAGCCCATGCAGATTGATCGGGCTCGCCTCTCTGAGCAAGAATTTGGGCCCCAGCGACGGAAAAGAACTTGTGCCTCTACTGTGGCAGCCCAGAGCATTTTCGGAGGAATTGCCCAACGTCCCAACCTACGGGAAACTCCCGCACCTATGATCTGTGGGAGAGGCATTCCTAGGTGAACCTCCTCCTTCTCCACATCTGTTGATGTCTGTGCAAGTCGTCTCAGAGACTGGTACCCACTTTCCCAAAGTTCCGCGTTTCTAGACTCGGGCTCCGCGGGAACTTCATACACCAGGCTCAGGAACAGAATCGGCTTCCAGTGGTACGCCTGGAGAAACCGTTGTCATCTCATCCATCAGGGGGGAGCTGCTTAGCGACACCATCCAGTTTGTCCCCAAAAGCCCCTGTCCCTCCATGTGGGGGCGCTGCATAAAGAAGAAGGTTCCTTCTACGTGTTCCCTCGCTCTTCGTCGGCGATCCTCCTCGGACTCCCATGGCTGCGGCTCCACTCTCCTATCCTGGACTGGTCTACTGGAGAGGTGATTCGTTGGGGTCCCAAATGTCGGGGGCGTTGTTTGGTGGCACCTCGCCCGGTGCTTCCCTGCTCTCGCGCAACGCTTCAGGAGCCGTTGCCCGGGCTGCCGCCCGAATATCTGGAGTACGCCGATGTGTTCTCTGAGAGTCAAGCTGAGAATCTTCCTCCGCATCACCCATACGATTGCCCAATCGACTTACTGCCGGGTGCCAATCCTCCCCGGGACCGAGTCTACCCACTGTCGGTTCCCGAGACCAAGCCATGTCCGAGTAAAACCCAGGAAAAATCCCCGGGAAGGGTTCATCCGAAAGTCCTCGTCTCCCGCTGGCGCGGGGTTCTTTTTCGTGAACCACCTGTATGCCAAGCTAGGGAAGTGCCTCTTCCATCAGACTAGCCTCCCGTTTCTGGGGTACGTCATCTCTGACCAAGGCCTACGGATGGATCCAGCAAAATTTCTGCCGTGTTGCAGTGGCCACGCCCAGTCGGGTTTGCGGCTATCCAGCGATTTTTGGGGCTTCTGCAACTACTATCGCCAGTTCTTTCCCCCACTTCCCCTACGCTGGTGGCCCCGATAGTAGCCCTCACCAAAAACAAGCTAATCCACGCAAGCTGGCCGGACGAGGGTGAGGGGCGTTCTCAAAGCTCAAGTCCGCCTTCTCTCGGCCTCTATCCTTGCACGTTTCCGGATTTCCACGAAACCCTTCACCTTGGAGGGGGATTCCTCATCTGTAGGAGCCGGAAACAGTTCTTAAAGCAAAAAGGGCCCAGGGTAAAACTGTAACTGCGGCTTCTTCTAAAAGACGTTCTCATCGGCCCAGAGGAATTACACGATTGGCGACCGGGGGCTACTAGCCAACAAAGAGGCCCAGGAGGAGGGGCGGTATCTGCTGGAGGGCGCCCGTTTTACCATCCGTCACTACTCGGACCACATGAACATACAATATCTGCAGACGGTCAGCGACTGAACCCACACCCAGGCTAGGTGGTCGCTCTTCTTTAAACCGTTTCGATTTTCAGATCCATTTCAGACCAGCCGAGAAGAATGTGAGAGGTGCCCTCTCCCGTGCTTCCCACGTGGGGGTGAAGATAATTCTTCAGAAAAACTAATTCCTCCTGAACGTCTCATCTCGGCAAACCCCGGTGGACCTCTGGAAGGTCCCTCCTGGAAGGACTTAATTTTCGTCCTGCATCTTCGCAGAGTATCTTAAAATGGGGACATTGCTCATTGGTGGCTGGTCATCCCGGCGCCGAAGAACCTTCTGCCTGATATCCAGGTTCTATTGGTGGCCAGAGCTGGGAAAAGGATGTTTAAAGGGCTTCGTTTCGTCTTGTGACTCCCGTGCTCGCAACAAGACGCCACGTCACAAGCCGGGAGGGCCTACTTCAGCCACTCCCCATCCCCACTCAACCCTGGACCAACATTTCGATGGACTTCATAACTGACCTCCCTCCGTCGTCTGGGAACACCATTTTTTTGGGTGATTACAGATGGCCTTTCCAAAATGGCCATTTCGTTTCCCCTTGCCAGGGCTCTATTTGCCTCCCGCCTGGCCCGAGCTTTTTTCTTTTCCCCCCCATGTGTTTCGTCTGCATGGACTCCCTCAGAAAATTGTCTCGGACCGGGGAGTCCAATTTGTCTCCAGGTTTTGGCGAACCCTGTGCAACCAACTTCAGGTGAAGCTCGACTTCTCTTCGGCCTAACATCCCAGACAAAAAGGCCAGGTGGAGAGGGTCAACCAAGTTTGGGATGTTTACCTTCGCCATTTGTCTCGGCCATTCAAGACGATTGGTCCAATTTACTGCGGTGGGCGGAGTTCTCCTACAACTCTCTTGAGTCTGAGTCCGCGGGGTCCTCCTCCTTCTACATCCTGTATGGCCTGCATCCCCGCCCTCCTCGCCCTCTAGCAACCTCCTCCAAGGTCCCGGCAGCGGACGCACTGGCCCAATTTTTGAAGGTCATCTGGTCTCAGACCCCCAGTCGTTGCTCCGCCGGGTTCCCCAGGCCCTGAAGACTCAAGCGGAAAAGAAAAGAATTCCCTCTCCAGTCTTCTCCCCAGGTGACAAGGTGTGGCTCTCGTCTCGTTATGTCCGCCTAAAGATGCCTTCTCACAAACTGGGACCCCGTTTCCTGGGTCCCTTTGAGGTCATCAGCCGCATCAACCCGTGTCATACAAATCCGGCTCCCTCTACGATGAGAATCCCCAATTCATTTCATGTCTCCTTATTGAAACCCCTGGGCCTTAATCATTTTTCCCAGAAGGCTGTTCCTCCTCCGTCTGTGGCTGATGCACCCAATGTCTTCGAGGTCAAGGATATTTTGGGCATGAGGAGAAACTAGGGAAAGCGATACTTCCTGGTGGACGGGGAGGGGTTCGGTCCCGAAGAGAGGTCTTGGGAGCCGGAGGAGAATATCCTAAACCGCAGCCTCATCCAGAAATTTCTTCCGTCCAGTGAGAGAAGGGGGCCCAAGGGGGGGGCAAGGAGGGGGGTACTGTCACGGACGCCCCTGCGACCAGTGTCCCGGGTCACAGGCGCGTCCGTGCCCCGGCTTCCAGCGAAGCCCCGTCTCGCACGTCGGGTTCGGGGTCCGCTCGTGTCCCGGCCCCTGCCAGCGTTCACTTACCCGGCCGCGCTCCTGCTCTGTCTGGCTCCGTCTCCCAGCGCGTGGCTCCACCCCTAGGGGCGCGCACGCGCCGGCAGTTTGAATTTAAAGGGGCAGTGCGCCGGTAATTGGTCATTGCCGGGCACTGCTCCTATTTAAGTCCGGCCTCTTCCTGGCGGCCCTCGCCAGATCCTTTGTGTATGTTCCCTAGGAGAAAGCTGTCCAGAGAGTTCCTGTTTGCCTTACCGTGTACGGACCGTCTGCCTATGTTTACTGACTACGAACCAGAGCCGCCTGTCCTGACCTCTGCGTGTCTACCGTCTACGAACCTGTGCCGCCTGCCTTGACCAACTGCCTGTCCCCGACTACGAGTCTGCCTGCCGTTCCTGTACCTCGTACCCTTGGCCGCCACCGCAGGCAAGCCCCGCCAGTGGAAGTGACCTGGTGGACTCCCGCCGCAGCAAGACCATCCCGCTTTGCGGCGGGATCTGGTGAATACCGGGACCCACTTAGATTCCACTCCCTGGTGTGGGCTTATGCCATCGCCTGAGGTGGTCCAGTGGATCCACCACCAGACTGTTAACCCTATTTCGGCTTTTAGATCTGGCTATTAAAGGGGAACAACACGCAAATAATAAGACATTTGGAAAATTGTAGTCCAAAAAAGACAGTCTTCTGTATAACTTCACTGTAATTTATCCTTTCTCTCATTACTGCCCTTATTCTTTCTCGTCTTAACTACTGTAACTCCCTGCTTATCGGTCTACCTCTCTGTAAACTCTCCCCTCTCCAGTCTTGCCTGAATGCAGCAGCCAGGCTCATCTTTCTTTCCAGTCGCTATATTGATGCTTCTGCCCTGTGTCACTCACTGCACTGGTTGCCCATTCAGTACAGAATACAATATAAACTCATCACTCTCATAAAGCTCTCCACAGTGCTGCACCCCTCTACATCTCCTCGATCATCTCTTTCTACCACCCTTCCCGGCCTCTCCACTCTGCTGATGATCTGAGATTACACTCCTCAGTCACTCAACCCTCCCATGCCCGGCTCCAAGATTTTTTACATGTTGCACCAGTTCTCTGGAACAAGCTACCCCATACGATCAGGCACACTCCTAGCCCTCATAGTTTTAGGTGCGCTTGAGAAAACATCTTCTTAGGCAGGCCTACCAAGATACCTAAATGCTATCCCCCCACACACACTTTCTGTCACTCCCTGCACTTGGGCACTCAAAGACACTAACCTGAATATAGACGTACGGTCTAGGTGGCAGATTCATCCACTTTTTATGTAAACTCCCCTGTATTTATGTAACATGACTTCTCACCCTTCATCTCACCCATACATCCTTATAGATTGTAAGCTCTTGCGGACAGGGCCCCCACACCTTGTGTCTGATCTAGCTTTTCAGTATTATGTTTGTTCTTATACCCCCTAAATTGTAAAGTGCTGTGGAATATGTTGGCGCTTTATACATAAAGATTATTATTATCCTTTCAAAAGCTAGAAAAGACAAGCAATGTTCTGTTATGTTGTGCAGGTTAATAGTAATAGGAAGCTAATATTGTACAATGTTCTTTTATAAAGGGAAAACAAGAGGTACCGTGTGTATGTGATCACTCCCCTGCTCCCCGGCTTTGAAGGCGATATTTCAACTGGAGGGGGAAATGCATTGCAGGCTGTTATGCACTTCAATTACAGGTAACATCGCCTACAGATGCAGCATGGCAAAGCCTATGATATTGTATTTTTTACATGTATTTTACATTGGAATACACATGAAAACCTTACTGTATGTAATATGTGTCCCATTTTTTATTTCATAATAATGCATGTCATAGTGTTTATGGTGCATATATTTTTCTGATCTGGATTGGAAATATGGTTAAAAAAATGTTTGCAAGGATTAAGATTAGGTACACTTAATAAAGTTAATCCAACCTTAGCAAAATCAATGGTAACAGAACATACACCATGGGGACAGAGAGACTTATCATGTCAGTTAGATATACATTTTAATAAATTTTGTGCTGATACAATCATTCCTTAGTAAAATTGTTACTGTAATTAGTTTGTAAAATTGTATCATACTTTTTTTTTTCCTTAGGCTAGGTCTACACTGCACCGGACAAAAAACAGCCCGAAAGAGGCCTTTTTTTCGATGCAAGAGCGTGTTTTTTGTCACGCTTTGTACAAAAACCGTGGTCGCTTCTCGTTTTTTTTTTTTGCCGTCACCCGTACAAGTGTATTGTATGGGAAGACGGCAAAAAAACTAAAGACTCCGGCGTATTGTAGAACATGTTGTATAATGCACCAGAAGACAAGCAGAGAAAAGACGATCTGTGGAGACTACAGCTCATCTTTTCTATTGTAGTCTATGAGGCTGCACAATCGATCGTATTTTCGGCGCTTTTAAAAAACTAAAAGCGCCGAAGTGGAGACATAGCCTTAGACTAAGTGGTAATTCACTCTGGGCAGCTAAAAAAAAAATGCATACTTTTTTTTTTACAGATTACTGTTGAATGAAATAGGGTAGTCTACTAAACTTTTTCATACACAATGTATAATTGCATGACGGAGGCCAAAAGAACACTATTTTGGCCTGTTGGGTATCCCAGAGCTCTGTGGAAATATATAATGTATATGCCAGAAGGTTTTCTATTAGGAGGACTTAAAAAAAAAAATCATGTTAACACCGGTATAGGGTGACACAGAAAAATGACTGTTTAACATTTATTTTGTTGTTGGTTTTGTCTTAGGGCATGTCCCCACGGCACGGGTTTGTGGACGGTATTTCAGACGGTTTGCAGTTTTGCAAACCGTCTGAAAAACCGTCCGCAAACCAACACAACGGGCTCCTATGGAAAACCCGTGCAGCAGTCCCAAAACCGCCGGCCGCCCGAAATACATTCTACATGCACATTCTTCCATCCGGTTTTCGGACGGTTTATGAACATGTGAATGGAAAGGGGGAGGGCTTTTCTCTGCTTGTCGTGGAGAAAAGACGTCCTCCCCGTGGCCGTGGGGAGGGCACACAAACCGGACAAATACCGGTCGGATAAACGGACCAGTATTTGTCCTCTGCCATGTAAACGGCCCCTTATAGTGTGATCTACATTATACAAGCTGAGTGATACAATATTCTGTGTTGTTCTACAACCATTTGTTCTAACTTTTATAGTTTAGCTCCTTCTTGTGGTCTTGTGAATAGCATTATTTAAATGCTGCAGAAGCAGCAGATAATCTAAAGGTAAGTTCAAACAACAGACTTTAATGAGGAGTTGTTGCCTGTTCTGCGCTGTATTCCACGTCAAAATCTTTGTGTAATCCGACTGCCATTAGAGTTCACACTTAACTACAATACAGATTTTCCAAACCATGGGGAAAAAAGCAATGGGCATTTCCATTCTTTCCAGCAGATTCTCCCTGGATTTTGCTCTGGCAGGAGTGATGCGGGTTAACCCTATTTGAAATGGGGCTTATCCGCATCTAAATTATAGCTGAATACCTCCCCTGCAAGGATAAAATCTTTCTGCAGATGATTACACATTAGAGTTTTTCAATTGGAAAAATCTGACATGTGAACATACCTTTAAACATATACACATATGGCAATTCGGGAAGATGAAAAAGGAAGCGGTAGTATCGCTGTTTACCAGTTACCCTCATGCTTGTGAGAAGCAATTGTGTTAAGTACAGAATTATTCTATTTTGATCTTTTAATCACTGTATTCTGGGACCTCCTGACTTCAATGAATTCTGACTCTGTTTTTTCTCCTATTTAACATTTCTAGAACCATTTGCAGAGGAGAACACTCCATTATTGAACAGCTGAAGGCAGAAAGTAAGTTTGATATTTCATAACTGTTTTTGCTTTAGCAGAGCTGAGTTTATGGTACAATGTTTAATAATATAACAACTCATTAGGGGTTTTCCATAGGTCTACAAATAAATGTCCTTATCTTTAAAAGGTCACTGCCCTCCAACAATTTACAAGTTTTGATTGTTGAGGTCTAGGTGCTAAAACTCTTTCCAGTTGCTTGAATAAAAGAGCAAATAAGCTTGGTTGACTGCTGCTTCCTTTCTGCTCCAGTAAGCTTTTTCTGGCTCTACAGGGAGTTTCTAGGTTATCCAGATACAGACCATATTTTCGGTGAGCCTATACAACACTCTCTAAGTAGAGGCCGATAAAGCCAATCATGGAAGAGCACAGTGCTCAATAGAGTGCTACTCTTTTGTTCTTGCAATCAGTAAACGGTCTCAACACTTGGACCGTGAACATTTTTTTTCAACGATTGTTACCTGTTTCAGTCTTTAAGTTATTAACTTTGTAAATTGTCAGAAAAAAATATAATAAATGTCAAAATAATTTTAGTAGCTAATACATATAATACATATAATAGGCAATATAAGTATATCCTTTGCTGAGTTTAGATGGCACATGCTAAGTCACTGCTTGGTCTAGATAAGATGCATTGATCTATAGCGAGCAATTCACAAGTCACCATTTTCAGATATATGGTTCAAATAATGGTCCAGTTCACATGGGCTACAGGTTGTTCCATTGCAAAAGGTTCTAGAACCACCCACTGCCCATTTTTAAACTACATCGTGATTCAAAAAAGAAGGTGTAAAATTATAGCCGTTGTATTCATAACCGGGAGATAATAGCACAAGTTTATTAAAGAGACATCGGCTATCCAGGTATTATCTATACCCTACAAATATCCTAAACATCAGTGCCAAAGTCGCAAAGTTTCAGTTTGTCAGTTCTGAAGAATAAGTTATCTGTACAACTTGTCTACAACATAGACGTTTTCTTAAAGGGGTTTTGCCACAAAGTAAAATTGACGTGGGACATTTGTAAATTAAATAATAAACATTTTCACCATTCATCATTATTACAAATTCTGCACTGTTTTTGTTTTAGCTGCTCCTTTAGTGATCCATTGTTTACAGCTCATCTCCAGGGGATACGACCAGGGATGAGAGCTCCACACTCCTGGTCTCACATGCTCAGACATCATCTCTCCTTTCAGGCAGCTACTGAGTGTTCAAACCCCAAGTGCTGTCATTCTACTCCCGTCCTCTGTGCTCCTTTGTAATTAGCAAATAAATAATAAAAAAAAAGAAACCTCAATGAGGTCTGTGCATTGATAAAGAGAAAAAAAAAACCACAGGTTTGGTTCCTGCAGGGATTTGAACTGAGGACCCTTGTGCCTGAAGGTAAAAGTTTTACCTCTGAGCTACAAGAAAGGAAAAGCCTGGTGATGTCATCCTGTTGGGTCACATGATATGCAATTAAAACAAATCAAACACGCCCCTTCTGAGCACACAGAGCTGAAGAGCAGGATACAGTAGGTATGAGGTATGAGATCGTTGCAAAACCCCTTTAAGATACCTTGTACTGTGACTTGCGGCACTTGTATATGCATACTTGTCAGCCCGGTCAACTTTCCAGTACTACGCTCTCACATGGCTCCAATCCTGTTCACGGTCTCTTCCAAAATCTCTGGGCGACCAAGACTTTTCCCATGGTCTTAACACCTAGTGGTTTCAAATTGCTTCAACCAGTGCAAAATGCACTTTACAAAAGAACCGATTCTTGAAAATTCTAACACACCAAAAGTTTTTCTTGCTTCATTGTCGCCATCTTATCTCACATGGTGTAAGCCCATTTTACATTTGGCTGATAAAAGTGAAAGTTGCACTGTGACTGATTGCTGTTAGGGACTATGCCAGGTTTTCTTTGATTTTCAGTCACTGTCAGACAGTCAGGGAATATTTGTTAATATCCTCTGACAAAGTTCAGTAATTGAGCATTGGTTTGCTCTTCTTCCTGCCTACCTGCAGGGGGAGCACTTGTTCTGTCCTCAGGCTAACATGCTCAGAACTCTGCTGTTGCATTCTGCTGGTTCAGGAAATTTGCATTTAACAAATGTTGTCTTATTTGCAGTTGGGGATAAGTGGCTGAACTACATCTCCTTCTGTGGTCTTCGGACACATGCAGAACTGGAAGGAAACCTTGTTACTGAACTGATATATGTACATAGCAAACTGCTTATTGCTGATGATAATACGGTCATTATTGGTAAGAGCATACACACATTGTTTTTTTTATCAAATTACTTCCTATATAATTTCTGTAAATGTGATTGTGTTAGGAAGTGTCTGAACTACTTAAAATGACCTTCCTTCATCAAGTCATCTTTATTCTTTGTGGTTCGTGTTATATTAGGGGAAGATATAGGGATTATTCCTTATTTCATTACCAGACTAACAGTTAAAAGATGTTCATGATTAATAAACTGCAATGCAAGTCTCCGAGGTTGTCTGTACACTATCCATCTATGTACAAACTGCCTACTCAGACAATAACAACTGCTGGAATGACACCCTCTTCACTGCCATCATTCAGTGCTCTGCAGGTGTTAGGTGAAATTTTGTCCAACTTCCTTTACTAATCATTTATATGTAATATCTATACAGGCAGTCCCCGGGTTACATACGGGTTAGGGACTTAAGTTGAATTTGTATGTAAGTCGGAACCAATATATTTAGTATATGTATGGTGTGTTATTATAGGCAGGTATATGTCCCCATAGCAGGTATAGGCAGGTATATGTCCCTTCATAGGCAAGTATAGGTCCCCCATAGCAGGTATAGACAGGTATATGTCTCCTTATAGGCAGGTATATGTCCCCCATAGCAGGTATATGCAGGTATGTCCACTCATAGGAAGGTATATGTCCCTCATAGCAGGTATAGGCAGGTATGTCCCCTCATAGGCAGGTATATGTCCCCCATAGCAGGTATAGGCAGGTATATGTCCCTCATAGCAGGTATAGGCAGGTATATGTCCCTTCATAGGCAAGTATAGGTCCCCCATAGCAGGTATAGGTCCTCTCATAGGCAGGTATAGATCCCCCCATAGCAGGTATAGGTGCCTTCATAGGCAGGTATAGATAGGGCTTATTAAAAAACAAATACTCACTTCGCCCCCGCGCTGCTCCGAGGCTTACCTCCGACTCCTGGTCTTCTGGCACAGGCCGGTGATATCATCAGGCCGCGCGGGCAGCGTGATGACATCGCGCGCTGCCTGTGCCGGAGACTCCGGACGGGCGCATGTCTGCTTGCGGCCTTCCGGAGTTCTATTGCGGAGCAGGGAGCGCTCGCTCTCTGCTCCGCAATAGACTCTACCGCTGTATGCACTCCGGGAGGAGTCGCATGCAGCCGAAGCGATCCCCGCCGGTGCCTGGGCCATGGCAGTGCCCGGAGACGGACGCGGACCGGAGAATCAGCTGTATGCGCTCCAAGGAGTCGCATATAGCTGCGAAGATCGCTGACAGCGCCTGGGCCACAGCAGCGCCCGAATGCTGTCGGCTGTCCCTGGCTTGCATCGTTCCGGTCCCCGTTCGTAACTAGGGGACAGACATAAGTCGGGACGACGTAAGTCGGGGACTGCCTGTATACTACCATTAATACACAATTTCTTTGCTTTATTTTTGATGTTTCCTCCTATATTTAGGTCAGGACAAACTACTCTCTGATCAGAGGAAACAAACAGAATTCTGAACTTAATGGGAACCTGGCAGGTGATTTTTTTTTTCTACTTTATCTGAGAGCAGGATGTGATGGAGCGTAAGATGCTGAGCTCTGTGATTATATAGGTTTATACCATTTGATGCTGAATTTCTAAATAAAAAGCAGAAAAAATCTTAAAAGTGAAACAGAAAGTACTGCTAACCCTGCCCACATACAGTGATTTGACAGTTTGCTTTGTATACTCTGATACAGGGAAAGCTGTCAATCACTATATATGGGTGTGGTCAGCATGACTTTCACTGTCTATTGAGAAGTACTATCAGTATTTTCTCAGCTTTTTATTCTGATATCCTGCCAAATCCTATAAACCCATATGTCAGAAAGCTCAGCTTTTCTTCCTATACTACATCCTGCTCTTAGATTGGGCAGCATAATCCACTTGGCAGGTATACTTTAAATCTGAAGCAGATGTTGAACAAGTTGCTGATGTTAAGAGTCTTCTAAATTTAAAGAATAAAATGTAAATTGTTCAAAAGCCTAGTTTTTCTTTAGGTTTAATAGCGTTCCTGTTCCCACAACCTTCACTTGATTTATAAAAAAATATATATATATTTGTAGTAATTCCTGAAAAATCCATTTTCCCTTAGAAGCAAACCTGTCAGGTGATAAGGGAACAGAAGCTGGTGTCTATGCTACATGGAATTATATGATTTAGAGCAAGATTGGGTAGGATTTCTAAAAGAGAAATTAAAAGCCCGGATGACCCTGCCCACATAAAATTATTTGACAGTTGTTTTATACAAATGGTGATACAGGGAGAGCTGTCAATCACTTTCTTGGTTGGGGTAATTAGGACTACTTGCATCTGTTACAGAGCCCTTGCAGTATTTTCTTTTGCTTTTTACATAGAAATCCTGCTCCAAATCTTATAAATCTGTAAATCATATCCTGCATTCACATAGGGCTGCATAAACCACCTGATCAGGGTGCTTAGGCTGCCAACCCACAAATCAGGAGGCAATACCATAATGGTAGCCAGTAATCAAGATAGACATAATTAAATGAGTTGTATAGAGGTAGAAAGGTGTGGCAGCTTTTTTTTCAAGAAACTGCTCCACTTCATTGAAGTGAATAATGCTGAGCTGCAGTAACGCACACAATCCGTGAACGGCTGTGGCAGCCGTGGCATCAGCACCCTGCATGGTTAGGCACATTTTGGGGTCTGCCTGAGAGGGAGGCTTATTGATGATCTCCACTCTTTAAAACCTTAAGGCTATGTCTACACTACATCGGACAAAAAACGGCCTGAAAGCGGCCGTTTTTTTCTCTGATGCAGGACCGCGACTTTTGTCACTCTTTGAGCAAAAACCGCGGTCGCTTCTTGTTTTCCTGACGTCGCCCATACAATATGTTGTATAATACGCCGCTGCCAAAAGACAAGCAGAGAAAAGACGAGCTGTGTAGACTGCAGCTCGTCTTTCCTATTGCAGCCTGTGGGGCCGCACGAATGATCGTATCTGCGGCGCTTTTAAAAAACGAAAAGCCCCAAAGATACGATCGTTTTCATGTGCAGTGTAGACATAGCCTAATAGTATTCTTTTTACAAGCATTATATATTGCTGTATCACTTTTTTTTTTTTTTTTTTGTCTGCCCTTAAAGGAGATGTCACAATTTTTTTTTCAGTAATGTGTGTGTTTCCTATAACCTTTTTATCATTAGTTACGGTTATTTTAGTTGTGTGCTTGTATATACAGTCATTAGTGGTACTTATGTGTACAGAGGACGGCCATCTTTAGAAGCAGCTCCGTACTGTGTGACTGCACGACACAGAGGAAGATGCAGTAAATCACTCACTATGTATAGGGCAGGGGTTTGTCCAAACTGTTCGTGCCCTCCCAGCTGTGGAAACTACAGCTTTTCCATATGCCCACTGTTATAGATTATAGAAATGCATGATGGGAGTTGTAGTTTCCCAACAGCTGGAGGGCCGCCAATTTGACACCTGTGGCATAGGGAGTATGGACGTCTCCCGTCCTAATCTCTTCAGCTAGATCCCTCCCAGCTGTGACCTCATCATGCTCTAGTGTCTACAGGTCACAGCTGTAGGGAGCAGGCAGCCATGATTGTGGAGCCCAGAGGGCTGAGGAGCAGCTATTGAAGGTCTCCTCAGCCGCTCTGTGCTCCAACTAGGCTTGCCAGAGAAGCAGCAGAGTCGGGTGGTTATACCAATATCAATTCTGCATCCAAGTGTCCGATGTGTCCTCATTCGTAATAAAGTGATCTTGCTTTTGTCGCTAACGATTAGTTTCTGACACTAAAAATCCTTTTTTTTTTTTTTTTTTACAGATTTTGGGGCTAGAATCTGTTTTTTTACAGATTCTGGCACTAAAATCCTTTTCCTTACAGATTTTGGCGCTAACAAAGTTATCTCGCTTCTGACTCAAAATACTTATGGATTTTGGCACTAAAATGCGTTTTTTACGGATTTTGAGGCAGAAATACTTTTTTTTACGGATTTTGGAGCTATTAAAGTTATCTCACTTTTATCACTAAAAATACTTTTTTTTTTTACAGATTTTGCTGCTAAAATCCGTAAAAAAAACCCCATATTTTTAGCATCCAAAGCAAGATAAATTTATTGGCAGCAAAATACAGGAAAAAGTATTTTAGCGCCATAATCCGTAAAAAAAAGTATTTTTAGAGACAAAAGCGAGATACCTTTATTAGTATCAAAATCCGTAAAAAAAAGTCACTTTAGCTCCAAAATCCATAAGAAAAAGTATTTTTAGTGAGAGAACTTTTTAGCGAGATAACTTTAGCAAAATCCGTAAAACGACTACAAGATTACATATAAATGCAGTAATGTGCTTTACATACCCTTTTGATTTGATTTATGCATACATTAAAAACCAGACTTGGAAACAAGCAAAGACGCGCCAAAAATGCAAATGCACCAAAAAACAAACTTTTTTTTTTCAGCTGCTTTTGACAGGCAGTGGACAAAATCTCAGTTTTATGAACGTTTTTAGGATTTGGTTTTCAGGTGGTTTTTTGTCCACTGCAGGGTAGACATAGCCTTATGTTCATATGTGAACTAAACGAATATTAGTTCTTAGGATATGTGGACGTTGGCTCTATACCTGTGGATACATGCGAGCAGGAATGCAGACATATACTGTGGCGTACCTTCCATATATCCATAGTGAATTACAGTAAATGTAATTACAATTTCACTATGGTTATTCCTTTTTCAGCTATGGATACATAGCAGCTTTTTTTCATCATTAAAAAAAAAAAAATTGACAGATTTCCTTGACAGATAACCAATAGTTAAAATTATTATATACTAACGGTTTACTTATATATACAGCAGTTATTTCTATGAATGTGACCTAAAAAAAAACATATGTTGTCACCTGACTGTAATATTTTAGCATATAAACAGCAGAGATTAAGACATAATAGGTGTAGGATTATCTTTCTGTTCTGCTGAAGATAGATACAACTCTAAGTAACATGCTGTGGTCTGCCAGACAAAAGAGGATGGGAGGAAAGGGAAGGCACAAGCCTCAAAGGGTTGTCAATCCCTCCGGTCGATCCCTATGATGCCTGGAAATGGATTCAAATGAAGAAAATTGGTAACAGCTGCTGGCACTGTTCCTCAGCCTCCAAAATGTGATCTTTAGCTTGTCCTTCTAGGGGCTCAAGAGCAGCGGCAATGGCAACCACTCCTATTTTTTGTGCATCCATGAATTTGAGAAGATAGAAGTAAAGAATATTGCAACTATTTTTACATCCACTAAAAGTAATAAATTAAAATATGCATATATATATCTGAGATACAGGGGGCATAAAAAAGCTGAGGTACAAGGAGGGCTCACTGTGACTTTGTTGCCCAAGGGCCTTTGTCAAGCTGTAGCTGGACCTGATTTAGTACTGGAAACATGCAGACCTGTTTTTCCAAACTCATACAACCTCTTTAATGGAGAAAGCCTGTCAAAAATAAATTGTGTCCTGTCAGAAGACCAGATTGGTAGAGTATGTAAGCTCTGTCAGTCACCAGTTTTCAAGCTTTTTGACTCCACACAAAGATTTAATTTACTGAAAATCTTCTAAATACTATTATTATTATTATTATTATTATTAATAATAATAATAAATGAATAAAAAAGCGACATAGTCCCGTCAATAAAAAACTACATCATGGATCATCAGTGATGCTGATGCTGTGATCTCTGGAATTTGGTAGAGGTCCAAGTACATCAAAATCACTGTTGTGATCCGCTGATGTAGATCTATAACATGTCAAAAGATCACGTTTAAGCAGATTCCTCCCTTTAAATAGGTCATCTGTGATAAATGAGTGATGTGTGTTAAGTCATGGAAAGGGCTAAATCTGTATACTGTATCCGCTTGAAATTCAGACCAAGCCACAATGTAGCTAGGACCACACTGTATAGGAAATGATGCTTCTGCTAAAATATGTAAATCCATACAACTAAAATTTCAGACAATCTGCTTGCAGTACATTTACCCTAATGCATGTAGTAAGTCTATAGGTGCTATAGAATGGATGAGCAACAAAATCCTACTTCCATACACTGAGGTCCTACTCTTAAATTGCCTGGGTGCTAAATTGCAATGAAAGATATATTTCTAAATGTATGCCAAAACAAAGATTATTGATTACAGGACCAGCTTTATGTCTGCCAGGAGTGTATAGGCTTTGCATATGCACAATAAATGCAGTAGATCCTTGTACTATTAGTATGCAAGAAGTTAATCATGAACATCATTTAGATGCAGAGAGTAAAATGAATGCATGTTATTAATGTAAAAATGCATCCAATTATAATGAATTATCAGAATGTGAAGTGTCTGAGAGCCACATGGCATTTGTTGGAACGGCATCCAAAGCTACTGTACATGCGGTGACGGATTGTACAGTTGATCATTGGTACCATTCATATAGCTTATACATGTTTAGATTTCAATAGTTAAGTAATACTTATAGGCTTTCGGCACACATTGTGTAACTGCCAAAATGAACCATTTTTTTTACAAGTTTACTGCTTTGCAGATTATCGAGCATGCGTCAAGAGTGGGCTTGCTGTCAAAATGTAGCCCATCTGTCTTGAATCAAAGTCAAGTTTAGCAATTAAACTTGACAAACCTGTTATCTGTTCTTTGAAGAACAGATAGTGCTTTGAAATTAGACTCTTTTGGCATTGTCTGCACTGCAATATCACGTTTCCTAAAAAATATTCATAATTATGTAGATCCCTTAGTGTATATGCATTTTGTGTTCACTTATTAATAGATTTGTGTTTAGCTGCCTAATAAGACATTAGGGAAATATGGTTGGTGTGTGGGGTTTAAAACCCATACAACTGTAAAAGATACTTGAATTAGTTTCGTGCATGGACAACTCTTTTGTGCATGGATAGTAAATTTCATCAGCATCATTAACAGTGAACAGTGTATTAATATGAAGTGAGCACTGTGTGGAGTGGAGATTAGTCCTGGTATGGCAGCTGTATCTTGGCACTGTGTGGCAGAATTGGGCACTGAAGGTAATTAGTTAAGCAAAGTTGTGTCTTTATCTGGACTGATGAGTAAAAGTACTAGTTTCTTGCTGTCATATTTCATTATTTATGCTGGAGTCTGATGGCCAATTTACTCAATGAATTGTGGACTTGGGATTACTTTGGGTAGAAATGTTAAGAAGGTCTCAAAAGCACACTGCGTATTTCGCCGCGTATTGCGCGTTGTACGCGGTGAAATGCACGCCGCAATTACGGTAATCCATAACTTTCATAGAGAACTATGGATTATGCGTTGCCCCCCGCGCATACAGTACGGTCATATTGTACGCGCGGGGGGAGAATTGACATGTCTTGTTCGCAGTGATTACGCGCCGTGAACAATGCATGTCAATGGGGCTATTTCTGCTCTATTATTCTCTATGGGCCGCCATGGCTGCATCACGGTATCTCCTGGTACCTTTTTTGCACAGTACCCCGACAGATACCTTCAACATAGCCATTGCCATAGTGTGAACACACCTTAAGTTGTGCAGTGGGGGTTTTATGGATCAGACTTGTTTTCCAACACATACTACAAGTACACAAACCAAGACCAGAGGAATTTGGAGGCCATTTCAACATCTTGAAGGTTTTATCACGTGCCTCAAACCATTCTAGAAAAATTGTTGCAGTGTGTCAAGGCATATTTACCTGATGAAGGAGGTTCCTACCACTTGGGAATACTTTTACCATGAAAGGGTATTCTTGATCTGCAGTAATGTTAGGTAGTTAGTCAGGTGGACTACTGAACATGGCAGGCTGCTTTTTAGGAAGAGAGGCAGAAAGCAAGAGGTAAAGTGCAAGAGTGATGTGCAGAAGCTGAATCAACTCCACTGTTTTGCCCCAAGATTCAACTCTATTGGTAGGCACCATTTACCCCAGTCCGACACTGTAGCTAGTACAGGCAGTCCCCGGGTTACAATCGGGATAGGGACTGTAGGTTTGTTCTTAAGTTGAATTTGTATGTAAGTCGGAACAGGTAGATTCATTAAATGTAATTCCAGCAAAAACATTTTTGGATAGTACATGGAACAGTTTTTACATTTGTTTTGCTGTCTGTGCCTTTTTTAGAAGATTTCACCTAACGTTCTGTATCTCATGTGCAGCTGTGGCATGCTGGCACTTGGTTATCATGGGGCGTGACTCAGTGTTGAATGTCAGCCACGCCCCATAAGTCTCCGTTTGTAACTAGGGGACATATGTAAGTCGGAACAATGTAAGTAGGGGACTGCCTGGATATGTCAAAGAAACATTAATTCAGGACCCAGGGTTTGAAAGCAACACATAGGGCCTTATTTATGAAAACTGTCTAGAAGTAAGACTGTCTTTGTTGCCCATAGCAACTAATCAGAGCTCCGATTTTATATAGTGCTCTGGAAAAATAAGAGCTGAGCTCTGATTGGTTCCTATGGACAACATACAGTCTTACTGCTAGACCATTTTTATAAATAAGGCCCATTAGTCTAGTACATCACACTGCTTCCACAGGCTTGCTTTCTTCCCATGGTGCGTCCTTGTCCCATTCCTTTCCCGGATAAGTAATGCATATAAATGAAGGATGATTTGTAGCAGGAGGGAGTGGTTGGACAGGTCCAAGAGGAGAAACACAGAGTAGTGGCGTGAGGCTTTTTCAGTCATTGGTGAACTTGGTTAGAGCTGTTTCGATAGAGTGGTGGGCTCAAAAACCAGATTCCATAGAGTCGAGAAGAGAGTTAGGGGAGAGATGAGAGGACAGTTCAAGGTATGCTGTTCAAGTTTAGAGGCAAATGAAAGCAGCGAGATTGGTTAACATGTTGAAAAGATGGGTGAGGGCTGGGATAACAGCACTAAGGTCTGGGATGAGGTGGGATGGCAATGGGTCAAGATTATAGGTAGTGAAGTTGAATTTGGAAATTAAATAGGAAAGCTTGTCATGAATAACAGTGGAGAAGCAGGTTAAGGGAGAAGAGCATTGTGCAGGTATAGAGGTCGGCGATGGGGACTGCGCAGGTATGAAGGTCAGTGGTGGGGACTGTGGGGGGGAATCATTCTCTGATAAGGTTGATCTTGTTTAAGAAGTTAGTGGCGGAATCCTCTACTGAGAGAAGAGATGGGAGAGGGGTAGCCAGGGGACGGAGTAGAGAGTTGAAGGTATTCAATTGTTATCTAGGGTTGTGAGACAGAGAGGATATTACAGTGGTAATGTAATCCTGTTTGGACGATTTTAGTGCAGACTTGAAGTTGAGGAGTTATTGTTTGTATGTGGCAAGGTCATCTGTGGAGTGAATTGTCTTCCAGTGGCATTCAGCAACTCTGGAATTTCGCCTCAGGTTTTTATTGGTGTGCCAGGGTTGTCTATTCATTTTGCTGGTCCTTTTATGCATGAAGGGAGCAACCAAATCGAGACTGGAGGGGGTTATGTTGTTGTAAAAAGCAGTGGGTTCATCTGGTTCATTAAAGGGGATTTGCCACCAGACCAAGTACTGACCTCCGTTCAGCATGAGAGCAAGATGTCAACAAATCACGCTGAGTCATGAAGCTGCAGTGGAGAGAGGGAGAGGGGAGGGGGGAGTGAGGAATCCAAGGGAGCGTCTCAAAACTTAAGTGAACTAATAAACAGTACAACAGTGGATTCAAGACAGCAAGACACAGGCTCATACACTGCACTGTCAGGAGAAACCTTATCTGCTAAGCAGCTTATGTAATGTAAACAAATCACGGAGCTGACAGAGACGCACACAGCGGAGAGCACAGAGCCTGCATAACGGATCCTGTGACATGTTCACTCAAATAATCAAACTATAACTTGTGAATTCTGTATACAAAAGAGAACACCTATTCTAAACAGCAGATTGAAAGCTTCTTCATCAGATAAAGCAGGGATCTAATAACACTACAGCTAGTTATTCTGTATACAAAAGAAAACATTTTGCTACCCGGTGCCTTAAAAGCTCATTCATTCTGCCTGTCATCAGATAAGAAGTGATTCACGCAAGCGCGGCCTTTCAGCTCCTGGGTCGTGACTAGGGGAAGCTTTGAGGTAACCAAGGGGGGTTGAGAAATGCTGTAGCTCTCAGAGTTTTCACTTTTTTTAATCACATATATTTAGAAAAGTGATTAAATACCCATTTTGGAGGTTCCCACGTCAACATTACATGGTGGCAAAACCCCTTTAAGTGAAGATACAGTAGAGAGAGGTGCAAGAGAGTCAGAGAGAGCGAGATTGTTAAGACCTTGAAGGTTTTTGAAGGAGTGTACTAGGTTCAGGACAATAGGAGCAGGTGAAAGGGAGAGGGGGGATAAGGTTCGCAGATTGTGGTCAGATATGGGAGAGGAGAGTTTCAGATGTGAGATAAGGGGCAGGGGCGGGTAATGACAAGATTCAGTGTGTGTGAGGGATAGTGTTTGTGAGTGGCTCCAGACATCCACTGTGAGAGGCCAAAGAAACAGAATAGCGATAAGAGTTTGCGGTAATCTCAGTGGGATATGTCAATAGGGATTTTAAAATTTGCCGATAGTAGGGATGGTAGTGGAAAGGAAGTGGAGAAGCCAGGAAACAAAGTGGTCGAGAAAGGCGGTGTCAGGGCCTAGCAGTCGGTAGATGATGGCCACTTGGAGGTTAGATGGGGAGTAGATGCGGAATGAGTGCACCTCAACGGAGGGAAGAGTGAGGGAAAGTGGAGTGGAATGGGACAAAGGAACCGTTATCTGACAGGAGAACGCCAACACCTCCATCAAGCTTGTTACTGGGGAGGGGAACATGGGTAAATTGGAGGCTGCCAAAAGAGAGTGCAGCAGGAGAGGCTGTGTCAGAGAATGTTAGTCAGGTTTCCGTCAGACCTAGGAAGGATAGTTTCCATGAGATAAAGAGGTCATGAATGTAGGGGAATTCTTACAACTGCATACCTGGAAAGCCCACAAGACCTGCTGTTTTGGAGGTGATAAACTCCGCCATCTCATTGTCTCAATAAGGCCCATGTGAAAGTAGCTCAGATCCTTACAGTTGCCCATTTTTTCTGCTTCCAACACATGAACTTTAAGATCTCATATGTTCACTCGGTACCTAGATGTCCCACCCCTTGTCATAAGATAATAAATGTTAGTCTCCTCATCTATCAGTGGTTTTAATGTTATGGCTGAACGGTGTATAAATTGACCTAATTCACATGCAGTAGAATGTGGGTCAGGTGCTGAGACTGCAATAACTGGATGAAAGATTGCTGTATTTCTGTGTTCAACCTAAAATGTAAAATAGAGCATGAGATCTTCCTCATGTTTGTAACATTTCCAGTTTCATATGGAGCCCTTTTTTGAGAAATGTTTTCCCTAAAATTAAGAGCATGGAAAAAGAAGGCACTTTGGATTGTGTGTGTGGGTTTTTGTTTTTTTTCTGCATTCAGCTGTTTTGGCCCTGGGGCTAGAATGCAAACCTAGCAGTTGTAGATCTATCACCCTCAGCCCCAGGTTCTAGCCATTATTATCCATGTGGTGCATCTCACCAGCACTGTATTTTATCTGCTTGGTGATCAGTTTGTGATTTCTTGATTCAGGCGTTACAAGTGAAGTGACAACAATCCATGATAAAATGATGCCACCAAACATGTTTGTGGTATGCAGGCGGCTACAAGAAATAATCTTTTTATGCATAAATCATGGACAAGCCTATACCTGTGTGTGCATACTGCAGCCGCTCTCAGAGGCGACCCTTGAGGGCTTAATATACTAGATTTAAACATTTACTTATTGTTTTCAAGGTAATTTAAGACCATTACAATACCCCTTCAATAATGTAGTACAAAATAAGTAAACAAAATACTTTGCTTTTGAGGTGCAGTGCATGGGTGAAAATTATACCAAAATACAACAGTAGTAATATTGCATTTTGTTATCCACTCATTGCCATACTATGTATGTTTAATAGTAGACTTTAGTATGTGAATACATACATTTCCACAACACAATAAGTGGCTCATACTTGGGGTCATTATTGTGGTATGAAAACTTCCGCCATGTCACATTTCTCTACTTGCAAGTTTTTCTTTAGGATTTACCTATATTTTCCTGCATTGTTGCACCCTCTACTTTCACAAATCCCTCAAAGGCCTGCTACAGAGAAGCTTCCCTTCCGTATGATAATGTCACCACATGCTTTAGGGAAGTCGTAGCGTTCAGCCATGCGAATAATTGTTTGTCATCTGTAAAGCTCAAATTTGATATTTTCAACTAAAACCTCTTGCAAAAATGATGGAATTATCACACTTGGTGAATGTTAACCCTCTAACTTAGCTTTCTCTCCATAGTAGATCTGTAAATCAAAGATGGGCCACTTCAAGTGAATGGAGCAGTATACAGTCCATTTACAAAATGGAGAAGCCACTTTTAGTGTTGAATCTTTTTCCAATTTTTAAGAAAAAAGATATGGAATTAACAACAAATAGAACGCCTCCATTAGTATTTTGTTGCTGCTCTTCTAGTAGTTATGTATGAATTCTTTGAGACATCACTGAAAATAAGCAACGTTTACATCAACATAGTCCCACTTTCTTAAAACATGTTTAGCAGATGGGCTATGCAGATTGAATATTGTGTACAGTTTTGGGCACCAGTGCACTAGAAATACATTGAAGAGCTTGAACAGATTCAAAGACAGGCAACAAAAATAATAAAAGGACTGGGTGGACTACAATACCCAGAAAGATTAGCAAAATGATGGTTGGTTGAGAAAAGATAGCTTGTGTGTGTGTGTGTGTATATATATATATATATATATATATATTATATATATATATATATACACCACCGGCCACTTTATTAGGTACAACCTGTCCTACTGCTCGTTAACACTTAATTTCTAATCAGCCAATCACATGGCGGCAACTCAGTGCATTTAGGCATGTAGCATGGTCAAGACAATCTCCTGCAGTTCAAACCGAGCATCAGTATGGGGAAGAAAGGTGATTTGAGTGCCTTTGAACGTGGCATGGTTGTTGGTGCCAGAAGGGCTGGTCTGAGTATTTCAGAAACTGCTGATCTCCTGGGATTTCACGCACAACCATCTCTAGGGTTTACAGAGAATGGTCCGAAAAAGAAAAAACTGTGGGCGGAAATGCCTTGTTGATGCCAGAGGTCAAAGGAGAATGGGCAGACTGGTTCGAGCTGATAGAAAGGCAACAGTGACTCAAATAGCCACCCGTTACAACCAAGGTAGGCAAGAAGAGCATCTCTGAACGCACAGTACAGCGAACTTTGAGGCAGATGGGCTACAGCAGGCAGAAGACCACACCGGTGCCAACTCCTTTCAGCTAAGAACAGGAAACTGAGGCTCCAATTTGCCCAAGCTCATCGAAATTGGACAGTAGAAGATTGGAAAAACGTTGCCTGGTCTGATGAGTCTCGATTTCTGCTGCGACATTCGGATGGTAGGGTCAGAATTTTGGCGTCAACAACATGAAAGCATGGATCCATCCTGCCTTGTATCAACGGTTCAGGCTGGTGGTGGTAGTGTCATGGTGTGGGGAATATTTTCTTGGCACTCTTTGGGCCCCTTGGTACCAATTGAGCATCGCTGCAACACCTTGTGGAATCTATGCCACGAAGAATTGAGGCAGTTCTGAAGGCAAAAGGGGGTCCAACCCATTACTAGCATGGTGTACCTAATAAAGTGGCCGGTGAGTGTATATCCCAAAGGTTAAGATGTCTCTCCAATGATCTATTTATACCCAGAAAGATTAGCAAAATGATGGTTGGTTTAGAGAAAAGACGGCTTGTGTGTGTATATGTGTATGTATATATATCTCAAGGGTTAAGATGTCTCTCCAATGATCTATTTATGCCCAGAACAGTTTCCAGAACATGGGGCATCTAGGGCAAAGAAGGTTTCTACATAAATATAGAAGGGGATTCTTTACTGTAAGAGCAGTGAGACTGTGGAACTCTCTGCCAAAGGAAATTGTGAATTCAATATCAAAAAGGGTCTGGATGCATTTTTGGTTGTCATTATGATTTAAAAAAAGAAGACACAGTAGTTTGACAATAAATGGTTTCACCCAAACACTAACCATGAGAGGAAAAATAGGTATTTGTGTTATCATTCATATTCTCTGAAAAAAGGCCAAGAAAGCAAAAATTATGCCGGGGTATGTAAACATTTGAGCACAACTGTATATCAAATGTCAATATAGAGATCTCTCCCAAGATCTATTTATACCTAGTATTGTATCTAAAACAAGAGGGCATCCTCTACATCTAGAGGAAAGAAGGTTTCTACACAAACCTAGAAAGGGATTCTTTACTGTAAATGCAGTGAGACTGTGGAACTCTCTGCCAGAGGAACTTGTCATGGGGAATTCACTAAGAGTTAAAAAAGGGTTTAGATGCATTTCTGGAGTGTAATAATATAACAAGTTATAGTGACTGGGATTCTGGAGAAGGGGCATTGATCCAGG
The DNA here is from genome assembly GCA_025379985.1 of Phyllomedusa bahiana. Classification (NCBI taxonomy): domain Eukaryota; kingdom Metazoa; phylum Chordata; class Amphibia; order Anura; family Hylidae; genus Phyllomedusa; species Phyllomedusa bahiana. Next base: position 145,825 of record JAODAL010003554.1, read on the forward strand.
GATTTATTCTGATTTCAAGTTTGGAGTCGGGAAGGAATTTTTCCCTAAAATGAGGGTAATATGCTTCTACCTCATGAGGGTTTTTGCCTTCATCTGAATCAACACTATAGGATAAGAGGCTGAACTGAATGGACGTCTGTCTTGTTTTAGCCCTGCAAATGATAGTGCCTTTGTCAAGGAACAATGCTTTACACTCTTCCCATCTGAAATGAAAGCAAGTAGTCTGCATCTTAATCAGAGTTGATATACCTTTAAAACCTTTAAAAGGGTGTTCCCAACATAGACATTGTTAGCATATCGATAGGATATGCCATTTAAATTTGATAGGTGCAGGTCCCATCTATGGGACCAACAATTATCTCAGGAACATTCTGTTCTGTGAGAGTTTAAAGTACAGCTGTGTGGCATGTTTGACTGAGACCTGCACCTATCAGACTTTGATGGCATATGCCAGTGATGGCGAACCTTTTTGAGACCGAGTGCCGAAACTGCAACCGAAAAATAGCTTAGTTACCGCAAAGTGCCGCCGACGTCAGCACGAAGCAGGGAAGTAACGTTGGGAAGCAGGGTCGCACAACAATTAATACGAGAGATGTGACAGCCGCTTAGCCTCTGCCATACTTCCATTATACAGTGACCATATAGTGGTAGATAGCAGTGTACACAGGTGCTCAGCAGACCGTTGACTGATTAATACCACGACACCACGACCACATATCACCACCACATAGTGATTGATTAATACCACAACATCACCACCACATAGTGACTGAATAATACCACAACACCACCACCACATAGTGACTGAATAATACCACAACACCACCACCACCACATAGTGACAGAATAATACCACAACACCACCACCACCACATAGTGACTGAATAATACCACAACACCACCACCACATAGTGACTGAGTAATACCACACCACCACCACATAGTGACTGAATAATACCACAACACCACCACCACCACATAGTGACTGAATAATACCACAACACCACCACCACCACCACCACCACATAGTGACTGAATAATACCACAACAACACCACCACCACCACCACATAGTGACTGAATAATACCACAACACCACCACCACATAGTGACTGAATAATACCACAACACCACCACCACCACATAGTGACTGAATAATACCACAACACCACCACCACCACCACATAGTGACTGAATAATACCACAACACCACCACCACCACCACCACCACATAGTGACTGAATAATACCACAACACCACCACAAAGTGACTGAATAATACCACTATGTATCACCACCACAAAGGGACTGAATAATACCGACACATCTCGTCACCACATAGTGACTGAATAATACCACAACACCATTACTGAATATAAACCATTACTCTTTGCACACATATAAGAGATTACAATTCAGGCACATTTAGTGACTCACATGTGACGTTTCTCCAGTAAGTCGTTCACATTCCGGTTTCTTCTCCATCCGGTTCACACCTTCATGCTGATTTCTCCTGACCCACACTCATCTCTGCAGAATTAGACACAAATATATTAGAATCCTCACTTTTCCAGCAACTCCTTACTTATAATTATATAAGTTCCCTAAGTTAGGTGGGTGTATAGATCCCCTCAATTAGGCAGGTACATAAATATAGGTCCCCTCAGGCAGATAGGTATATAGCTATAGGTCCCCACAGGCAGTGTACAGACAGATAGCTCCCCACAGGCAGTATACAGATAGATAGCTCTCCCCACCAGCCAGTATACAGATAGCTCTCCCCACCAGCCAGTATACAGATAGCTCTCCCCACCAGCCAGTATACAGATAGCTCTCCCCATCAGCCAGTATACAGATAGCTCTCCCCATCAGCCAGTATACAGATAGCTCTCCCCCCTCAGCCAGTATACAGATAGCTCTTCCCACCAGCCAGTATACAGATAGCTCTCCCCACCAGCCAGTATACAGATAGCTCTCCCCACCAGCCAGTATACAGATAGCTCTCCCCACCAGCCAGTATACAGATAACTCTCTCCACAGCAGTATATAGCCAGCTCTCCCCACAGCAGTATAGAGCCAGCTCTCCCCACAGCAGTATAGAGCCAGCTCTCCCCACAGCAGTATAGCGCCAGCTCTCCCCACAGCAGTATAGAGCCAGCTCTCCCCACAGCAGTATATAGCCAGCTCTCCCCACAGCAGTATATAGCCAGCTCTCCCCACAGCAGTATATAGTCAGCTCTCCCCACAGCAGTATATAGTCAGCTCTCCCCACTGCAGTATATAGCAGCTTTCCCCACCAGCCAGTATATAGCAGCTTTCCCCACCAGCCTGTATATAGCAGCTCTCCCCCAGCCTGTATATAGCAGCTCCCCCAGCTGTATAAACAGCTTTCCCCAGCTTGTATATAGCAGCTCATCCAGCCTGTATATAGCAGCTCTCCCCCAGCCTGTATATAGCAGCTCTCCCCACCAGCCTGTATATAGCAGCTCCCCCCAGCCTGTATATAGCAGCTCCCCCCCAGCCTGTATATAGCCAGCTCTCCCCCAACCTGTATATAGCAGCTCCCACAGCCTGTAAGAAGCCCACTCTCCCCCAGCCTGTATATAGCATCTCTCCCCCCCAGCCTGTTTTTAGCATCTCTCCCCCCAGCCTGTATATAGCAGCTCTCCCCCAGCCTGTATATAGCAGCTCTCCCCCAGCCTGTATATAGCAGCTCTCCCCCAGCCTGTATATAGCCTGCACTCTCCCCCAGCCTGTATATAGCAGCTCTCCCCCAGCTTGTATATAGCAGCTCTCCCCCAGCCTGTATATAGCAGCTCTCCCCCAGCCTGTATATAGCAGCTCTCTCCCAGCCTGTATATAGCAGCTCTCCCCCAGCCTGTATATAGCAGCTCTCCCCCAGCCTGTAAAATAGCAGCTCCCCCCCAGCCTGTATATAGCAGCTCTGCCCCAGCCTGTATATAGCAGTTCGCCCCGAGGATGTATATAGCAGCTCTCCCCCAGCCTGTATATATCTGCTCCCCCAGCCTGTATATAGCTTCTCTCCCCCCAGCCTGCATATAGCAGCTGTCCCCACCAGCCTGTATATAGCAGCTCCCCCAGCCTGTATATAGCAGCTCTCTCGCAGCCTGTATATAGCAGCTCCCCCAGCCTGTATATAGCAGCTCTCCTGCAGCCTGTATATAGCAGCTCTCCCCCAGCCTGTATATAGCAGCTCCCCCCCAGCCTGTATATAGCAGCTCTCCCCCAGCCTGTATATAGCAGCTCCCCCAGCCTGTATATAGCAGCTCTCACCCAGCCTGTATATAGCAGCTCTCCCCCCAGCCTGTATATAGCATCTCTCCCCCATCCTGTATATAGCAGCTCTCCCCACCAGCCTGTATATAGCAGCTCCCCCCCAGCGTGTATATAGCAGCTCTGCCCCAGCCTGTATATAGCAGCGCTCCCCCAGCCTGTATATAGCAGTTCTTCCCCAGCCTGTATATAGCAACTCTCCCCCAGCCTGTATATAGCATAGCACTCCCCCCCAGCCTGTATATAGCAGCTCTCCCCCCAGCCTGTATGTAGCAGCTCCCCCAGCCTGTATATAGCCTGTATGCTCCCCCAGCCTGTATATAGCCTGCACGCTCCCCCAGCCTGTATATAGCAGCTCTCCCCCAGCCTGTATATAGCCTGCACGCTCCCCCAGCCTGTATATAGCCTGCACGCTCCCCCAGCCTGTATATAGCAGCTCTCCCCCAGCCTGTATATAGCCTGCCCGCTCCCCCAGCCTGTATATAGATGGGATTACACAAGAAAAATAACAACCCTAATACTCACCTTACCTCCGTCCCAGCCGCGCGCTCCTCTTCTCTACCAGCGCGGCACGCTCCTCTGTCAGCTCCTCGGGCGCACAGCCTATGACGGGCTGTGCGCCCGAGGACAGGCAGCGGCACGATGACGTAATTACATTGCGTCGTTGCCAGCTGCGCGCACGGGGCCGCCGCACAGCCTCAGCGCTGAGGGTGCGCGGCGGGTCCCGATTCGCGCTGTGCTGGACTCGGGCTGCCGAAGGCCCCAGGTCCGACACTGTGACCCGGACGCCGAGCCCTGCTGTTGCGATGTCCGGGTAACAGTGCAGGAAGGCAGCGGTGGCCAGCCTGGCATGCGTGGCCACCGCTGGCATATGCTATCTACTGGCCATCAAAGTCTATAGGGGAAACACCTCTTTAAAGGGTGTCTCAGTGATTTAGCTTTGAACAAGTAAGAAAAGGTTAATAAAGACTTTTGCCAACTACATTGCCAAATACATATCGTGAATTTTGCTTCTCTTCAGAGCAGATGTTATCTCCCGCTTTTACGCACAACTTCCCTAGTTACTAGCCACCTATCTCTACTCTTAGAAGCTGCAACACTGGATGTGAAGGTGATGTTACTCCCTGCTGTGTTTAACTTGAAGACAGGAGCTTGTTTACATTATTTACTGACAAGCTTTAACCCTTTAGATCTCTGTAGCCTTGTACACTACAGTTTATAAACCACCTGCACTCATGTCACAATAGCAGGTTTAGCTAGAAATAGCAGAGCTGATATGCCAATCACTGCTGTAGAACCACCCACAGCCTAAGGAAGAAGTGTGAATTTGAAACTGCGTGAGATCTTTAAAACGGCATGGATAGACAACACCTTAAATATGCTTTGGTCTTTGATAAGAAACATTATCATCCTGGAAAATCACGTAATCATCACCAAACCTATTTGATATAGATGGATTGAGAAAGTGTCCAGAATTTCTATTTAGAGGCTGAATGTAGAGCTAATGATTTGCCATACAAACCCATATTATAAATAAGAGGGGGAATGATGATGAAGTGATTATTTTTTTCAGACAACATCTTATGTTTCATTGGAATGGCATGAGACACAAATTCCTGCATCATCCTGTTCAATGCAAATTTGTGATTCATCACTGAATATCACTTTTATTAAATCATCCACACATCAGGATTGGTTTTCTTAAGCCCACTGTAACTGTGCTTTTTTGTTTTTGTTCAGGTGTTGATGTTGCATTTTATTTGAATTTGCTATCCATAAATCCTATTATGTTAGCAGATTTCTTTTAGGTCTGTCAGACATTGACTCTTGTTTTCATGTTTTTCTTATGCTTTACTGTGCATTTATATTTAAATTGTACATTGCTTTGAGTTTTCTATCATGTCACTTCCTTGGTCCGCCTGTATGTTTTCCTTTTAAATTTACCCATTTTGTTTATTCTTGCACCACATTTTACACTTCAGATAACTGGAAACAACTAACATCTTTAGCTTGTTGTTGGATTCTCTTTTTACAGTAGTTTTAAAATCCTTTTCATTATTTTATTTGACAACTCTCCTGTTGGGGAACATGTTTTCTTACGGTTAACCAAGTCCAACAACTTGATAAGGTCTGTAAGCACTTTACCTTTTCACGGTAAAATAATTAGCGGGTTTTTTTAGACTTGGTCCGATATTTATTTTAGAAATGTATATGACAAATTGGTGGTTATATTTATTTTCTCTAACATTTCATTTAGGGGTGTTTTATGATTTTTTTTTTCATCCATTCGATCTGGAAAAAAACATATGCCACCAATGAAAATACTTTGTGTTTGTAGTGTCTTTAAGAAGCCAGAATGTTCAGCAATTAAACAAGTATTGCTTTGTGTCTTATCTGTAACTTCTGTATTTATATTTGTGGGATAACCATCTGAAAGTGTGTCAATTCCTTATTTTTTTGCCAGTGGTTCTAAAAAACAAATTAAATTAGCATGTGATCTGGCCGCTGCTAGAATTGAGCATATGGCCACCATTTGTGTAAGCTCTACCTTCGAACCATAGTTCACGCATGGGATCATAGAAAACAGATGCATATTCTATCCACAAGCTGTTTTTTATTACTTCATATTAGTAGCTGCATAGAACTCCCTTTACTGTTATGTTTAGTTGGATTGGGCAGCGTGCACTATGAGCAATAAAGCTCCTGTTTACAACTCGCAAATCACCGAACCTACAGCCGCCTTTTAATGAACACCATTAAATGAGCTGCTGGCAAAATCAATGATCAGAGTAGAACGAACTGTAAAAAATAATTATACACAGTAACAACTGCATATACTGACACTTCCAAAGGTGACTGGAAAATAGAGGTTTTAAAATTAGACTGCTGAAGGCTTCCTTATGGTCATAGAAGTTTTAAGGGGAATCTATCGTGTGTGTATATGTATGTATGTATATGTAAGCATACATACATGCATATATATATATATGTATGTATATGTAAGCATACATACATATATATATATATATATATATCTATAACTTATTAAGACAAAATACTGATGCATATTCTTTCCTTCTTAGCTGTTTTTATTTTCCGTTTGTAGTATATATTTTTTTTATTGTCTACATATTATTATTGGGCAGCTTTTCGACTGAGCTTCTTTTAACAGTATTTCGTGAGATGCTTTGCAGCATCTGCATGAACATAGGATTCTGTGAACAGGAGCAGACCCTTTGACTTCTAAAGGAAAGTTTTCTAGACACAATGTGTGACCTGGGAAGAGACTGTTGTGCAGGGAGGGTGAGCTGTGACTATCTCCTATTGTAAATGGTGGATCCCATGTTATCTATACATTGGTGTCACCATTCTGTGCAACCTTGCCTACGTTGATAATGAGGACACTGAAAAGTGATTTCCACAGAACAGGAAGTGTCAAGCTAATATTAGATTTAGTGGCCAAAGTGAAAACTGTGAGACTTTAAAAAAAATATTGATAGTAATATGGAAAATTTAAAAAAAAAACACACAACCAAAAAGTCTTCAAAAATGTGTTACACATAAAAACATGAGGTCATTTTCTGATAACGCATTCCCTTTAAGTACTTTATGCATATGTATGGACCTCAAACTGTAAGCACAAATTTAAACAAGGAACACCTTTGCAAGGAACATTTTTATATTGTTTATTTGCTTCCTACATGCAAAATAAAACCACTTTCTAAGTAACCTTTATTAGAAATTTCTCAGAATTTTGCTGCTGTGAAGTTTGAGTCCTTCTGAACAGGCACCAAGAGGTAACGTTATAGAGTAGGTTCCCATCTGTATTGTGGTTGTCTTGACTTCTTGGCCTCATACGGTTTTGATCAAATATGTACGCTGAGAATCTCAAACTTTTATGTATCTAAAGTAACATAAATACTTTTCCAAAAATTCCTATGTTTCATTTGACTGTTTTAGTGCTAGTAGAGTGCTGCTGATATTGGATTGTGTTTGTATTTTACTGCTACACCAGCATGCACCTATGTTAATTTTTTCTAAAACAAATCTTTTTGGATGTGCAGACCAAACATTTTTTTTTAATTGTTTGTATGGGGGAGTGGCTGAGCCCACTTTGGTTTTTGTACTCCGCCCATCTGCACAGGTTTTTAAATCAATGCAGAGTAGCTTGTAGCTGAATATTTTGTCCCGGAAATGTGGAGGTCTGAACAGGCACCAAGAGAGGTAACATTATAGAGTAGGTTCTTATCTGTATTGAGGTGGCCTTGACGTCGGCGGATTGGCTTATACGGTTTTGATCAAAAATGTACACCAAGAACCTAAAATTGTCATGTATCTAAAGTAGCAGAAATGCTTTTCCAAAAATTCCTATGCTTCCTTTGACTGTTTTTAGTGCTAGTAGAGTGCTGCTGATATTATATTGTGTTTGTATTTTACTGTTACACGAGAGTGCACCTATGCTTTTTTTGTCCACTTACTTTGGTTGCAAGTGAATCTCCTTCTTCTCTAACCACTAACCACGGACACAAATTTTTTTCGCTAACAGAATACTTCCTCATACAACAATTTTAGTTCTTCAGGAGGAGAATGGGTGTTGATATTCTGCATATGTTGTATGTTGTGGACTTTCTTTGCCTCTACTTATGTTGGTATGCAGAGCTTGTGCAGAAGTGGGGGGTAGGTGAAAGGAAGTGGACAGCACATTTAGTCACCAATTTAGAAGCAAACAAAATACTACTTATGGACAAGTTTTTAACAACATTTGGGGCGACATGTCCGAAAAGTGGCGTATCCATGCCAGTTTTAGGCGCATTAAATAAGTGTAAAGTGCACCTGAAAGTCTGATACTTTCTAAAAACTGGCGTCAGGTTCACCTCAATGCGCCTAAAAATGCCTATTGCGCCTAAAAATGCCCATTGCATCAAAAAAGGCATTGCCCGACAGAGGCGCATAACATATGTAATGCGCCTCAATAGGCGCATCGAGCGATGGGGCACACAGTGCACCATATTTAGGCACATTACAAAGTGTCGTGCCCGTCGTATAATGAGCCTAGTTTTGGTGGACACTTCATTTACATCAAGAATATGGCGTCAAAAGTGGTTTTGGTGCAAAATAGACCAAAAAACTGGCGTTGGCGTGTTGGGACATGTCGCCCTTAGTGCTTGTTATCCTTTACAGTGGTTCAGAGACCTACTGAGATTTACAAAGCCCCATTATCATGTAAGAACTATGACATTACTGTGTTGCAAAACTGATGGTGCGTGTTGGGATCAGCACTATTTAATATATAGACAGTGTCTCTAGAATTACATTCTTATGTGATTACTGCTCTGCTAATAACACAATTCATCATGTTCCTCCATCCTTTCAGGTTCAGCTAATATAAATGACCGCAGCATGCTGGGAAAGCGTGACAGTGAAATGGCTGTCATTGAGCAAGCTACAGCGACTGTTCCTTCGGTCATGGATGGGGAGGCTTATGAAGCTGGGAAATTTGCCTTGTCACTTCGGATGCATTGCTTCAGGTAGGCCAAGTCTAAGGCAATAATATGAACACTCTATAAACCTCACTTGCCCTGACACTTTCACAGTTTCTTAGACGTTTATGGGGTAAGATTTATTGAGACTAATGACCGTCATCTAAAACCATGCCTGGAAAGCCAAAATCTTTACTGGATACAAAGAATTGTCGTTCTTCCACTTTCCTGCATTGCAGTAAAGACCAGAAAAGTGCAAAGTTTAGACGATTCTTATTGCCAAAACTGTTCATCAGATGATGTTGAGTTGATCTTTTCCTGTGTTATATCTCCCTTTAGGCTTCTCCTTGGTTGCCTTAATGATCCATCAGTCAACATTCAGGACCCTATTAGTGACAAATTTTTCAAAGAGGTGTGGGTGGCCACAACTGCTCGCAACACAACCATATTCGACAAAGTGGGTATATTTTCTGGTGTGTGTGTGTGTGTGTGTGTGTGTGTAAGACTCAGTAGATACATACACATATACTATAATATATATATATATATATATATATATATATATATATATAAATATATATATATATACGGTATATATATATAGTATATATATATATATATGTGTGTGTGTGTGTGTGGGTGTAATATATATATAATATGTGTATGTATCTATTGAGTATATTGACTTACAGAATCATCCCTCCACATTTTTCTTATGAATCCTTTAATTTTATTTACTTGGTTCAGACTTTCGTTTCAAAGTTTTTCACTCTGCCTCCCTGCAGATAATTTCCTCTGCTTGCCCCACTTAGCCTTCTCATTTCTCAAGACAAACTAATGTTCACGTGAGGCCTCGTTACCACTGCATGTCAGCCCTTTGTTGCCATAATAGCTTTAAAAAAAGTAATCTGACATACACTTTTGCAGAGCCATAGAGTCCTATAAAGCATAGTCTCTTTTGATCAACATTTGGTCTACATCACAGCAGTATTCAATCATGTGCTGTATGTAAAAGCGAGGTGAACATAAAATGTATATTGATTTGTAGAACCCTATAACTTAATTATGGTGTATGGTGTTGAGTCACAAGCAGGTTTTCATCCTCTGTCTTGCCAGGCTGTGGGTGTTTCTATAGCATTGATTTAGCTTGTTTGGCTGAGACATTACAAAGACATACATTCAGGAGATTTAGTCTTCAGTAAACAATTGCTTATCTATAAACAAAAGCTAATCTTGTTAGGGATAATGAGTCCACAGAAACCTGTGTGTACTCAAAGCAGATAAAATCTCTCATCTTCTGACCAAGCTAAAATCAAAAGACTAATATAGTTGGAAAAAGTCTTCAATTACCTGTCCCTACATGTTGAAAGATAATCTTTATAGTGAGAAAACTCCCTTAAAAGCAGCTTACATAACCTGGGAACAGAGGGCTAAAATGTAGTACAGTGGGGCCTAGACGCTGTACCCACTTGTAAAAAACAACCAAGTGCAGGTTTGAAACATAAGGATCTGATCAACTTAGAAGGGTGATAGTTTACTTATATAGGTCAAAAAGTTTTGCTTTTATATAATCTTTATAAACTATGTTTGTTACAAAAAAATGTAATCTATTTTATTTTTATGGTGTGAAATTAGGTGTTCCGATGTCTTCCAAGTGATGAAGTGCAAAACTTTTTTCACCTGCCCGAATACCTTTCCAAATCAGCACTGGCCACACAGGATCGTTGCAAAGCACAAGAAGAACTGCAGAGAATTCGTGGTTTTGTGGTCCAGCTGCCCTTCTTATTCCTTTCTGGAGAAAATCTCTTACCATCTGTGGGAACAAAGGAGGCTATTGTACCTATGGAAACCTGGACCTGAAAACAAATAGCTGAAATTGATATCCTAGTCACTTCAAACTGTAGCGTACGCAAAATTATATTTATTTTCTTAATTTCCCTAATTTTTATGTCGCATTTTGTGTGATGGCATACATTCCCCCTTTCCTGACATCTGCCACGAATGTATGACACAAGTTGAACGGCATGCATGGCGCCCATTTTGTACGTAGCTGGTATCAGCTATAGGTTATAGTGGACACTCTGCTGCAGTAACCGTATAACCACTCAGATACTGCAGAGAGGGAGGAGGCCAGAAAATAGTGTAATAAAATGTTCAATATTATAAAAAAAACTTAATTCTTATGTAAATCAAAATATGAATGCTAAAAAATAATCTAATTTGTATCGCCACATCCATACTATATAGGTCCGAACTATTTAAATATTGCAGTTACCCCAACAGTGAATGCGTTAACAAAATTTCAAGACTTTCTTTTTTTTTTTATCGCTTTGCCGTCTGAAAAAAATTAACATACCGTAATCAAAATTTCGAATATTTGGCCCAAAATACTATAGTTCACTCTACAACAAATAAGCTCCATCAATGTAAAAAAAAAGAAAAAAAATACTTGATGGTATACATTTCTTATCACCTTAATCATGTTGCCCTGCAGAATAAAGGTAACATGTCATTTGTACATATGGTGAATTTCATCAAATCAAACCTGAAAAATCTATGCAAATATTATTCTTAGGTTCTTTTTCTTTTCAACCCACAACAAAAAAATATATTTTATTTTTAAAATTGTATGGTACATTAAATTGTGGCAAAATAAGCTGCCGTATAGCTATGTCAGCGGAAAACCTAAGAAAAACGTTAGGACTCTTTGAGGGTAGAGATGAGAAAACGTCTATGCTAAAACTGGCTGTGGTCGGAAGGGATTGATAGATCCCGACTTAAAATGTACCCTGTTGAATTTTATCCTGACACTTGCTCCTAACCACTGCTTTTTTTGTATGGGCTAAATGATCGGTATGCTTATAGAGTAACACATGGTCATAGTATTTACTGCATGCTATGCACAGTGTGTGACATACTCGTGAAGCAGGACCACCTAACCACTTAGATTTCAGAGCATACTTTGGTCTTCAAGAGAACTTCTGACTATGAACAGTAATGATGTCCTATGGTAAATGCTACAACACTGTGCTCAAGTGTCAGTGAAATGAAGCATAAAGTGAATGGCAGAGCCACGTAGGGTATAGGGCCGCTGATTTTTATTTTCATTACCTGATTTTCTCATATTATTGAACACTAACATTCCTTTTGGCAAAGCTGCTAAATGCATTTGGTACCATATGCTGCCAAATCCTGAAGAACAGATGGAAAGTAAGACCTATATCTTTTCTATGTGATCTGTCCTGTTAAAGGCTTAGAAATTGCATTCAGAAGGACCATGAGCCATGAAATCCATGTGCCAACTACATCTGTGTATTAGACTGTGCCCGAGAATGTCATTTTATTGTATGTCGACCCATAAACTCTACTTGTCACGTAATGTATTTATTGAATTGTACATGTCATATACAGGCTTTGTTATACATAAACATAAGGGTATAAAATTGAGCCATAGGGAACCTTTAGGGGACCCACCGAGTCTTGAGAAGGCAAAAATGATTTTAGCCAAGCCAGTATCTCTCATCTCAAGACTCGGTGGGTCAAAAGCAAATTGAGGATTTGTTACATCCAGCAGAGGGCGCTTTGGGCTTCTCAGCCTCTTTCCCATAATGCCTTGTGATATGCAGATGCTTAGTAAGAGGCGAAAAGGCAAAACAAATCTCTACACACCGTCCATTCGGTGCTCTCCTCAAGGAGAGATCTTCCCCTTTCAGTACCATTTGTGGTGAAACCTGTATCATTCATCAGAACATCCTTTTGGTTTACATAGGCCATGTCCCCACTGCACGGGTTTTCGGCCGGTTTTTCAGCCGGTTTGCCGCCTGAAAAACCGTCCGAAAATGAGCACAATTGTGCTCTATGGAAAACCCTGCAGCATCCCCACTGCACGGGTTTTGCCGTCGGACGGTTTTGCCGCCGGCGGTCCGGCGGCAAAACATTGTAGAGGCACAATATTCCGTCTGGTCTCCGGATGGAAAATGTGCTTCTCAATGGGAGAGGGGAGGGCTCTTCTCCGCTCATTGCGGAGAAAAGCCGTCTCCCCCTCGGCCGTGGGGAAGGCCGCAAAACAGGAAAAATACCGGCCGGCAAACCGACTGGTATTTGTCCACTGCCGTGTGGATGCGCCCTTACTCTTCTTGCTGTCTTAGGTTTCAATAACTCCTATGTTTGTTACTGAGAAGAAACTGCATTGGAGGATGGGACAAGCAATGGCTTTCTTGGATTTGAAAAGGGTCTTGAGTACTATTTTTTTGGGGGAAAAGTCCTTTTTAAAAGAAGTGATGCAGGTTGAATGCTGTGTCTTTTATTCATTACTATAATGTATCCTGTGTAAGGCTCCACTCGACAATGTGCACATACTAGTCGGATTCCGAATTAGAATATGCCCAGTATTTTACACTCTGTCTTTGTCTTTTTGAGTTTTGAAATCCGACCATGTAGACTACTGCTCAGATTTTCTAATGAGGTCTATGGGGATTGTTTACAGTTGGCTTTTTACCGATTTCACAGTCCAAAAACCGTCTCATGAATAGACTATTAACCCTCACTATGTAGACATTCCCTAACAGTGATCATTTAAATGACACTTTACTTTTGTATGAAATCAGTTTTAATTTTATGCAAATGTCTATATACAAAAGGTGTATTTGTTTTATAAATGCTGAAAACAGGGTAACCAAGTTATCAAGTGATATAAGAAAAAAAAATGTGTCAAGAGGCAGTGACACTTTAGGTAAATAAATCTATTAGATATGTATTGGAAGTTATGACAGTGGGTGTAGAAAGTCATTCATACTGCAGTGAACTAATAATAAAGGCATGCAGGGCAGCACTAGAGGAGCAGGACCCTGTCAGGGACTATCCTCTAGTCAGCACTGCAGGGAGTCTACTACTCTGCTCACTACAAATCAGTATCGTATACATGCCTGCATTTATTGTGTCACTGTCTCGGGACTATGGCGCTTCCATAGGTGGGTTCACCTGTAATCATAATTTATAAATCAAAAGAATCCACATAAAAGATAAACCTGTTTTTATTATTTCTCTAATACTGGAGTTATAGCCTGTATTACAGTCTAGAGCTGTAATGATTTTGCTGATGTTTTTGTTTTGTATTGTATTTGCCCACACCAAATTGCTGTACAATGCCTATAGTGGCTGTAGGAACAACAATGCAGATTAGTAAAGCAATTGGTGTACAGACAGTCAACAAGCAGGAATAGTGGCAAGTTTGAATCGGTAGAGATCTGATTAATGGCATGTCCCCACGGCACAGAGCAAATACAAGTTGGATTATCCGACCGGTATTTGCTCTGTTTTGAGGCCGTGTACACAGCCGCAGAGGGATGGCTTTTCTCCGCGGTTGGGATTCAAGCCTCCCCCTTTCTTTGGGAAATGTTTCAGTCCGCCTGAAAACCGGGCTGAAAAATGAACATGATCAATGTTTTTTGGACCACCGGCGGTCTAAAAAGCTGTCCGGCGGAAAATCCGTGTAGTGGGGACCGCTGCATGGATTTTCCATAGAGTTCCGTTAAAAAGTTTGACAGCCGGTTTACAGATGACTTTCAAAACCGAAAACCGTCTGTAAAACAGGCTGAAAAACCTGCCGTGGAGACATGCCCTAAAGCTCTAGATTAGAAGATGCAAAGTAACTCATGATTAGAACGCAACTTTTTTTTGTATATTATGTATGCAAATGAAAACGGTGCTTGAAGATGGACGTACGCTCATCAAGTATATCATGTTCAATTTTATGTCCTACATTTCATCCTCACAATATCAGCCTGGAGTTTAGTATTACTGTGGTCTTTCATTTTAAACTGTACCTGACAACATTGCGGGCCTTGTTTTCATCCTATAGCTGTGCGTCTACATTTTTTAGTTTTTTTTTTTACTGGAATGATTTTCTTTTTCATCTAAAATTTTCAGTAAATTCCGTTAATTAATAAGCCATGTTTTTCTTAATAGGTAGATAATGTGAGATAGATAAAATATATAATTAGATGTATTTTTAATTTAAAGTGTAAAACGTGAAAAAAAAAATAATGTTATATGCAGAATTTATTTTGTATTATTAAGACATGTTGAAAAACATCAAGTCAATACTTCTTGTCTGGATCACTTTGTGTTTGTTAGGTACATTTCCCTTGTAGGTGGTAAGCTTCTTTAAAGCGTAAGTTCACTTTAGAACAGTTTTTGTTAAATCTGTGTGCTTTAATCTACATAAAAATATAGTTAAGGGGGCATTCCTATCTATTTAGCGGATGGCATATGCTAGGATAAGCCATCACTTTAGAATTGGTGGGGGTCCAACTGCTGCTTCAGGATCAATGGTGTTCCCTGAGTTTGGACATCCAGCAATCCTAGAGAGATGCCATTACTATATGTGATGGGAATACTCCTTTAATGTTTTAAATTACTTTTATTGCACTGATATTGACGTATAGCCTGTATTATAGTCTATAGCTGCATCAGTCATCAATATCTTAGCTGAGCTCCTATGTTGCAGTAAACGTGGCAGTAGTTACTAAACAGTGTCTGATATAAAGACTTCACTTTCCCAATTCAGTCATTCAGTCAGCTCTTCAGACACAGAGCTGTTGGGCTACCATAGTAAAGCAGTAAATATGCAAAGTTAATGCAGCTCTCTGTAGATTTATTATAGAAGGGAAATGTAAACCTATGCTTTAAAGGTGCAAACCAAAATTCAGTTAATTTGACTTCTATTCCTTCTGTGAAGGGTGCCTCCTTAAAACCATGTATACTGCATGACTTTAAAATCCCTTTACTTTATCTCTACTATTCACTATAATTATGTTTTAATTAATTGGTTCAACAAATGTATTTGTTTTTAATTAAAATATGACAACCTGTTTGTTTGCTCTCTTTCTTTCTAATTATCAGGGATGTTTCAGGCATATCGGCACAATGGTACCAATTTATTATGGGAAACTGTACATGAATCTGTAATGGGTTTAAAACTATGCTAGCACACACATTGGATTATGTAAGAAAAGATGCCATTGCAGTGAAAACACATTAGAGCAAGGCTCCATTCACATCCCTTCTTGTGGCTGGTATCAATCAGGATACCATGAAGGTACCCAGAATGCATACCGTGGTGGAGCTATGGGAAGCAAAAGAGCAAATGTAGTCCGCTTTGGACTATATGGGCTTTATTTTACAACTGTATACTTTTAATAAGCTGTACAACAAAACATGATGTGAATGGGGCTTAACATTTCTTATCAGTTTGTTCTATTTACCACAAGTTTCAGACAAAGTTACATAGTTAGTACAGTTGAAAAAAGACACGTGTCCATCAAGTTCAACCAAGGGTGGGGAAAATGTGGGTGAAGGGAGGGAGACCAGGACATTAGGCCCACCTCACCCCTGGTTAATGCCCTGAAACCCACAAGGCAAGAACCAATCTGCTCCAGTAGAGACCCTATCTCTGACCCCAGAGCCTCCACCAGCCAGATCCAGAATTTTACATAGCTAGGTAAAGTGGCAACCTAATGTATGTATGATTTCTTAAGAGAGCACAAGGCTGGATACAAACTAAATCTGGTAATTCAGGACCTGTACCTGTCTCAGAACGGGCCCCCAAAAGTTTAATGCTCGAATGGAGAGCCAGTTGTGCTTGCGTGCAGCTCACCATTCTGTTCTATGGGAGTTCTAAGTACAGATGAGCAGTGTGTTTGGCTGTACTGAGAACTTTCATAGAACAGAATGGAGAGTCGTGTGCAACTGGCCTTCTGTTCTGAGCTGAAACTTTCAGGGGCCCATTCTTGAGATATGTGTGGGTTCCAGAGGTGGGACCTGCACCTATCAGATTTTATTATAAACACAGAAAGAAAAGCACCACTAATGTCGCATGGCTCACTGGAACTCACTGCTGTAGATAGAGGATTGAAGCACTAGCCAGCGATCCATAAAGTTAAAAGTTAAAATCTTTATTGGAGTAATAAAAGAACCACACCAACAGGGTAACCTGACGCGTTTCAGGTCACTGTATGAGCCCTTAGTTGTAGTGCAATTAAAATGCCAAACGTGTTTAAATAGCGTCTCTAATCAGCTATGCTACGTAGCACATGGATGAAATTGTAGGATAGAAAATACAAATGATGATAGAAAAAACACACATAGTAACAACAGAATAAACAGAAAAAATGGCCCCCATATATACAGTAAGAAATAATGTAGGTTAAGATTGCTTGCTGAAAAGTCAGTGTGGGTTCGGGTGGTTTCAAACAAAAAAGCCCAAAAGGATTCCATTTTGAGTAATTTTCTTTTGTGATCACCACCACACACCGGATAATTAAACTTTATGGATCACTGGTTATCGCTTCAATCATTTTATTGGCTACCCTAGTGTGGGCCCATAAAAGCTTTGGGTAAGAACCCTTTTTTAAAACCCCTGTAAATATGATATTGCTTTTTGTTGATTTTGTTAACTTCTGCATTACACAATCCAGTTTAAACCCCAGCGTATAAACCCCGTTTTTGAAAAAGCAAAGTTGGGGGGGGTTTCCCCTTTTTTAGGCACTTATGGCATATGCTACACATGCCTGACAGGTGTGGGTTCCTCCTACTGGACCCTCATCTATTCACAGAACATAGGTCCAGTGACCCCCATTTTATGATTTCCTTCTGCTGTGTTCTCCAAACATTTTATTGGAGAGAGAGTTGTCTTTGTGAATATCCCCTGCCATAGAAGTGTATAAAAGTTATGAGTTGAGCAGTGCTTGCTCAGCTCTTTCTATAATTCCCATAGACTTCTATAATTCCCATAGAAGGCCAACAATGAGCTTATTCTGCAAAAAGCACAACAAAAATACAAACGACCTAACTTCTGTTGCTCACTTTCACTGATGAGATGATAATTCGGTGCATAGACAGACTATTTGTTCTCTGGCCCTGCCCCTTGTACCTGTGCTGACGAGAGAAGCAAGCTAGCAAGGTGCCTCTGTAGTCTGAAATACTGCTAAAATCTGCTCCCTGCTGATGTCATCATGATAAAAAGGGGAGAAATATACCTGCTAGGTGATGACTACCATCATGACTGCAAGTGGTACGTAGAAGATTTTCAGCAAAAAAGACCACATGCTCCATCTAGTCAGAGCTTATTTCATCTTGATTTTTATCTTGGTATACCAAGCAGCTTTACATTCATTTAAAGGGGTTATCTCACTATTGATTATCTTATTCACCCCGTTTTTTGGTTTCTTTTTAATTCAGGGGCGTTTTTTACTGGCTTTTTCTGGGCTGCTTTTGAAGCAGGTCTTACTATAGAAACCATTGCAGGCAGCCTATCGGGATAGACCAAAAGGTCTGTAGCTATAATGACCTGAGGAGCTGATGCGCCATACAAGAGGGGATATTCAGAATAGGTGGATTTGTTAATGGACACTTTTTGCAAAATGACTTTGGGTTTTTCAAATCTTAACTAAAAAAGCAATCCCTTTTATGGACGCCCCTTTAATATGTTAGTTGCTTTAACCCTGTCATAACAGTAATACCAAAAAATAGGAAAGAAAGCCGCTGCAGAGACAAGATCATAATCATACACAAGGAATATAAACACCCCAACCTACAAGTTTCTAAGTGCTTTGGTGCCCAAAATAGAAAAGCAAACCCCCGATTATTTGACTTTTTCATTTCTCCCTCATATATCATAAGTTTCTTTTCGTATTTTAAAATTTTCCCTGGAGGGCTAATAGTTTTAGCAGTTTTATAATGAAAAAGTATTAAATAAAATTTTACCCTGGTGGTAATGGGTTAAAACCTAATATTCTGAAGGACTAACAAATATATACACACATACATTAATCGCCCACTTTGTAATAGTGAGGGTTTTCTTTCCATCAAAAAATGTCCAAACGAAGGGGGGGGAACTCCACGGACCCCCTGACTGGAAAATGTGCTGGGATTCTGAGCCAAGAGCCACAGGGAGATACCATAGATTTGTTGCCCAAATCAGGTTGTCCTTCCTTTTAAAGTTTTTGGTAAATACTAACCACAGTAAACAGGAGCATGCCAAAAGACCTGCAGTTTTGGGGTTTCTTGACCTGTCCATTAAATTTGGCCCTTTTTTCCCAAAATCCGAAGACCCCTTTTGCTTTCCCATTTTTCTGCTTTCCTCCATAAAATTTGTTGTGTCACCCCCAAAAAGGGGCTTTCCCGAGGAGGTGGGGTGTTTTTTGTGGCAGAAAACCCGTTGGCCAAACAAATTTCCTCCTGAACATTAAATATTTGGCATGGTCAATGGGAGTACTCTGACTGAGAAACTGTTTAGGGGTGCCCTTTTTTTTTAAATGAAATCTTTTAAAAAGCGTTTAATGTGGCAAAACTTTTTCATTAAATAACAAAATCTCTGTTGGACAAATAATGGAGGATTTCTGCTAGGGGACTTTTTTTAAGGAAAACTAAGCTTTGGGAACAGTTATGGGGGTCCTCCTTCCCGTGGGACTGTTAATAGGATCACTTTATGACTGAGCACTTGCTAATGGACAAAAAGATAGTATGAGCAACAATTTTCTTTTGGCAGTGCTCGGGGCTGTCTATTGGGAAAAACCTCCACTCTTTATGTAGCATTTTTATCCCAGGTACACCCCAAAAATATCTTCAGTGCATTAGCACATTTTATTCATTCCATACAACATGGTTTAATAAACACACTCTTTAGAAAGATATACTTGCTTTTTCCTTGAAAAATCTGTGCCTGTTCCTGAATTTTAAAATCATCTATTCCATTAGAAAAGTCCATGCCTGTTCTCCTGCAGTTACACACTTCATCTACTTCAGCGGTTATGGTACTATAAGGAAAACTGACACCTGCAAGTATATCTTTCTAAAATGTGTGGAATGAATAAAAATGTGCTAATGCACTGAAGATCTGTTGGTCTTCTTGGATAATTGACACTTGTTAACGGAGCCATATTATGGGGTAATTAAGAAGACACTGAATATAGGGGACTAAAAATGCTTAGGCACCCCTATATTAGTGCATGTCCCCATGGCACCGGTTTGCGGCCATTTTTTCAGACGATTTGCGGTTTTGCAGACCCTCTGAAAAACCGGCCGACAACGAACAGCGGGCCGCTATGAAAAACCCGTGCAGACAGAATCTGAACATATCAATGGGAAGGGGGGGTTTTCTTGTATTTGTGGGGGAAAAAGCCGTCCCCCCCGGCGGCCCGGGGGGGCACTAAAAAAAGGGGCGAATCGGTCGGAAAGCCCCACGGGATTTGTCCTTTGCCCTGGGGATGAGCCCCAAAGTAAACTTGAAGATGTTTCCCGAAATGTTGGTTTTTTATAGTAGGCAAAGGGAAATAAAGATATTACCCAAAAACATTCTATTCTATTTACTTTTTTCAGAATTAGAAGATTTATTCCTTCTTGTGTATGTGACACAGGTTTTAATTTACTATCTCTCTCTTCTCTCATTGCTCCAGCTGCTCTGGCGGACAATGGTGATGTCACTCCCTGCTGAGTGTTATCTTCAGCACAGGAGCCTCTTAATCTGTGTTACTGGCAAATCCTTTGAGCTCTTATTCTTCCCCCCTGTTTTAACCCCTTTCCAATTTCCAATGGGGCCCCCCAGCCTGAAAAGCAAAGTGGGAGGCTGAAATTGGTGTGAAAAAGATTGTGGCGATTTTTAAAAACCCCTTTAAAATTGGGGACATTTTGAGATTTTAAAAAAATTTTTTATAAGGCAGTTACACCAAATATTAAAAAATGTTGGAATCTAAGACTTTTTTAAATTTCCCGTTTTGTACCCCCCCCCCCCCCCCCCCTTTTTTTGCGCGGTTTTGGGTTTGAAATTACGGGAATCTGGCGGGATAAGCATTTTTAAAAAAAATTACCGGAAAAAAAATTGTGCTGTGTAGACTACAGCACAGATTTTTTATTGCTGTCTATGGGACACTGGTTACAGTTGGATTTTGGGCGGATTGTAAATACTGAATCGCCCTTTAAAACCCACAAAAAAAGTGGTGTGGTAGACGGTTAGTAAAAAAATTTTGCATTTGGCTTCCTGCTGGATTTCAATGATAATAAAATTAGCCCATTTCATCATCTTCTATTTACCTAACGTATGTGTTTCTTCCATTTTAACAAAAGGAAGGTTAGTTTTGCCTACTTATTTTACCCAAAAAAAGTTTATTTTTGTAGCTTAGTTGTTTGATTACTATGACACAGTTACTCAGCTATGTAGAGCTGTACCCGGTTGAGTTTTTATTCTCATGCCACAATTTTCAGACACTGCAATTCTTATTCTTCTTTGTAAGACAACTGGCACATTTGCATTGATAAATTTACCCAAACATTTCGGCTACATTAATCGAATACAAGCTCTGAACATGAGAGAGGTAAACTAAATCATTCAGAGTACTCATTGATTGTAAAGACTGAGCTGGTACCAATATAGGTATATTTTTTTTTCACTTGAATACATTTCTCCTTTAAGCCTTGTTCTTCATTTTATTCTGCAAGGTTTTAGGCAGACAAGAACTGCAACAGTTTTGTCCTTTCACATGTTTTACAGAACAATAAAAGAAAAATGTCACAGTAATTTAAGGCTGAAGACTTAAATGCAGCAATTATTCTTCCTGTGAACATCAGTATATCTGCTGAAATGTTAGTCCCGGTGGGAGAGACAATACAGGGCAAGAGAACATGGACCACTCACTTTGTCTTTGTTCTTCAAGAATAAAATACATGCTTGTATAGCATTCCCTTCTTAAAGTATAATGCAGTCTTTAAGCTTCTATAATTTCTATATAAAAAAGAATCCATGTGTTTAATGAGACAATCACACTAATCGGTGGCCATATCTATAAGTCATAAAAACTCAAAATTTATGAACATACCTCTAAAGTCTGTTCTTCAGCATAATTAATCTCCCACACTCACATTTTTATGACCACCATCTAATATCCAGAGTCAATGCTGTATACAGTACAGACAGCAGCTAGATGGGCTGGGAGTGACTCAATAATGTCTTGGTAGGTTGTCACAGGTATTTGGAGTCACGCTGACTGCAACACAGTGATTGAGGTGGTTCCACAGATGCCTAATTGGGTCCTAGTTCGGGAGATTAGGGGGACAGGGTAATAATTTTTCTATGCTTTTCCATCCAATGTTGGACATTCCTAGCTGTGTGACATGTCACATTGTCTTTCTAGAAGATCCCATTCACCCTAGGGAATTCAATCACCATGTATGGGCATACATGATCTGCAAGAATGGATCCATACCCAAATCAGTGGAGAGTGCCTTCCACATGTATAAGTGAGCCCAAAGAATTACCCAGACCACAACAATGCCACCACCAATTTGTGTTCTCCAAGCAATGGTTAAAGGATGCTTCAATGAAGCAGAAAACATGACTCATTGAAGAAAGCAACCCTTTGCCAATTAGTGTCAATTCAATCCCAATGCTAACGTGAAAATGGAAGCCTTTTCTGTTTATGCAACTTCGTTAGCAGAGGTGCAGTGACCATCTGGCTGCTCCAGAGTTCCATACACACTAGGGTTCACTGAAATGTGGTTCTAGACACGTCTGTTAACCTCCTGGTTTACTTAATCAGTGAGTTTCTCCACTGTAGTGTGTGTGCACCATCATAGCCGATGTTTTCCTGTCACATCAGTGGCACTTAGTGCTCTACAGTTTCCATGTCACCTATTGGCAATGGTGCTGTTTGCCCCCTTGCAATACATTTTCACCACAGCAGCACATGAATAGTTCACAAACTGCACAGTTTCAGAAATAATGACCCTTTAGCTCAAAAGCCAAGAATCATCCCTTTTTTGCAACTCTGATAAATCGCCCCTTTCACCTATGACAGCAATGAGGGATATGTGCCAATCCCCCCAATTTTGACTTCCTTCATGAGCTACACGCTCCCGATGTCAAGTAGAAAGTTGTCCTTATAATGTGAATTATAGGAGTTTTCGCACTACGTGCTCTCACAGTATTTTTTAGCTTTCTTCTCTTAAAAGCTTAAATCCCCGGGGCGGGTCTCTCCCCCCAGTAACTGTCTTCCCTAAAAGAAGACTGGTTGAGATCACACACCCCCCCCCCTTCCCCCCTTTGTCTCACAACTTCTGTGTGACCAAAGGGAGAGGATGTCACAGCTGTTCAGATGTCCTAATGGCATTCTCTCGTGGAAAGCTTCACCTCCCCCCCGGCTCCACAAGCTCCTTGTAACCATAACACCTGTAAACAGTTATACATACAGCCTGAAATGAAACAAATGTGAGAAATGCACTATGTTCCCCCTTTTGTTATCGGAGTGTATAAGGCTGTGCTATATGGGTGTGTTATATCTGGCAGATAAAGAAACTGGGTAATTACCCAATAGAGGATGCCGCCGCAGTGCCCGGGACACAGCAATGTCCACGGCTCAGAACGGGAGCTGCGGGATGGGCCCTGAATTTTTTTTAATTTTTTCTTTGAGACGTTGGGCTCAGCTATTTTACCAGGGTTTATGGGCCCGGGCCTCCCTGTAGTTCTCACTGATTCCCACCTTTTCAGAAATTTCCTTACCCCCCGCCCGGGTTTATTTCGGAGCTCCCCAGTCTTTGTGTTTTTCCATTTTTCTAATAAATGCGCCAACAGTTGTTGTTGCCTTGTCACCAAGCTGCTTACCTATTGTCCTGTAGCCCATCCCAGCCTTGTGTCCTTAGACAGGTCTTTGGTCTTGGCCATGGTGGAGAGGTTGAAGTGTGATTGACAGTGTATAGATAGGTGTCTTTTATGCAGGTAACAAGATCAAACAGATGCAATTAATACAGGTAATCAGTGCAGAGTAGGAGAGCTTCTTAAAGAAAAACTAACAGGTCTGTGAGAGCCAGAATTATTGCTGGTTGGTAGGTGAGCAAATTCTTACTTCATGCAATAAAAAGCAAATTCATTATTTAAAAATCATACAATGTGATTTTCTGGGTTTTTTTAGATTCACAGTTGAATCTAAAAAAAATTTAAGTGCACCTACGATAAAAATTACAGGCCTCTTTATTCTTGCAAAATTGCCAGTGTATCAAATTTTTCCCACTGTAGCTTGTTATTAGGCACACAGTTCAAAATCCTGCATCTCTGATGGGATAGAGTTGCACTAGTGCATATGGATTGTGCACCTTGAATACACATCTTGAAAGGCCCTTGCAGTGCTGCACAGTATATAGAGGTTTTAGAGCAATACATGCTCTCATTCAGATGTCTCTATGGGAAGGGCTTGCATATTTCAGCAAGATAATACTAAACCACATACTGCTTCCAGCACACCAGAATGGCTTTACAGAAAAAGCCTATGGGTGCTGAACGTGCCAAAGAAGACCCAGGACTGTTGAGCAGCTAGAATGAGACAAGAATGGGACAAAATTCCTTTCCTAAAAATTCAGCAATTGGTCTCCTCACGTTACAGAAACTTACAGACTGATGTAAAAAGAAGAGGGGATGCTGCAGAAAGGTAGAAATGGCCCTGTCCCAACTTTATTTTTAAATGTGTTGCTGCCATCAATTTCTTGAGTTCCTTTTTTTCAAAAGAAATTGAAAAATATGAAACTTTTAACTCCAGATATGTATTCTATGAACTGTGAATAAAATATGTCTTAAAGAGATTTCCAAATTATTGCATTCTTGTTTTCTTCACATTTTACACAGCCCCAACATTTTTGTAAATGGAGTTGTACACCCTCAAACCTAAGTGACATCTATAAGCACCCCCACATATGTAGTACAAAGTACACATGTATACACATCCACACATACTGATAAGTTTTCTCCTCTCTGATACAGGACACACCAGCAGACACGTCTTTAGCGGCTGGTTCAACAACTTGGATGCTGCGAGCAATATAAACATGGCATCTATGCACTTATGTGTTTGTGGAGTGCCAATCAGTTGTCAATGCTCCCAGGGCCCTAATGAAAGCCCCAGAGCTGCCATCTTACTACTATCACCCCATGCCAGAGGACCCAGATATTCTTGTAGAATAAAAGTTGTTTCTGTAGTCCGCATATCTGGAAAATACTGTAATGGTGGGGGCAGTGCAAAGTATCTATAGTTTAGCATTAGAGATAAATAATCACCAATTTACTTAAGGGAAGGGATTACCAGAACACCTGGAGAAAAAACAGAAAGAGAAACATCCTGGGAAAATCAGGAGGTGGGAGCATTCAGAGCACAGAACGTTAGAAGAGAAAAAGGTCTGTGCCCTCCCAGCAAGAGTCAGAGGAAAGACGGGCACCAAGTAGAAACACTGGGAGAAACCAGCAGTGGAAGAGAAAGAGTTGAGATGACACAAGGAGATTACGTGTGGATGGTGAGGGAGACTATCGTCACACAGGCAAAGAGGATTTCAGTGGCTTCAACTTGTAAAGATCTAGTGAACGCCATGTCCAAGAGAGTTAAGGCAGTGCTGGAAAATAATGGTGGCCACACAAAATATTGACACTTTTGGCGACATATATGAACGTTCGCTATATTTATAATCAGGCGCACTCCAATATCAGGTGCATTACAGAGCGCCCACGACACTTTTTAATGCGCCTGAGATCGGGGGGTGTGCTGGAGGCGTGTCACACTACAACTGTATGAAGCTACACATTTATAGCTTCAGTACGGCAAATCCAGGCGCATTACTGCTGGAACAAGTAGACCACTTTAAAAGTAGTTTACCTGAGCCAGAAGTGTCACTTTGTAGCTAGAAAGTGCTAAATCTATGACCCACAGCAGAACGGGTTCATAGATTCAGGCACATTCTACGCTACAAATGCAGGCAAAAAAATGGCATCTGAGTGCCAACAACCATACATGTCGCCCTTTGGGCACAAATTTTTTGTCCCCTTTTCACTTGGTGTGTA